>JAWWES010000035.1:1297946-1313454 GCA_035583135.1 Lophotriccus pileatus | reverse complement strand
CAGGGATGGGGCAGCCACAGCTTCTCTGGGCAACCTGTGCCAGGGCCTGCCCACCCTCACAGGGAAGAATTTTTTCCCAATGTCCCATCTAAGTCTGTCTTCCTTTAAAGACCATTCCCCTCTGTCCTATCAAACTGTTCACCTTTGTGGTGGTGATGACTGGGGCAGCCTTCTCTCAGGGTAGGGTTTCCAGTGGCACTCTTTGCAAGTGTGTTAAGGGCACATGGAAGGAGTGACATGGGGCAAACAGCTGAAAAATAATGGCTACATATTTTGTTATCCCAATGGCCTACAAAGGTGTTCTCAGCTTTCACTGTCTGACTGCTGGGACTCCAGTCACTAGGAGTGGGTGGCCTGGAGGCACTTGCTGGCACGTGCTAGAACAGGGAAGAGCAGCAAGGCAAAGGCTGTGGCCTCGGGATAGCAGTGGATGGAAGTTGGAGTCTGGAGGGATGTACCCCTGCAAGTGTCCTGTGACAGTGCCTGACATCTGTGCATGAGTTCCCATCACAGCAAATTAAGCTCCTTACAGCAGTACGTGTACTTTTGCTGGCTGGAGCCACATGGATCAGTGTTGGAAACGGTTCCACTCACCGTGGGAAGCTTTTTATTTATCTGCACTGGTTTAGTTTTCCCTGTGATGAGAGTGAAAAGCATAGTAGAAGTTCTCCCAGCAATATGGCAGAGCAGGCAGGACACTGCTCAGCGCCTTGGAGAGCAGGATTTAAAGCCCTGTGTGCTCTGTTATGGCCAGAATTCCAGCTGGCACTGCCTGCACTTCCCTCCTGATACTGAGCAACAGGATAATGTGAAATAACTCCTTTCCCGTCCAGAGCTCCAGGAGCAGGAGATATGGAATGTGTCCTTAAGTGCCTGGGCTATTTTAGGAGCAGGGGCCATGAATCCATGCAGGGGCAACCAGCCTTTGCATTGCTGTGGGAACAGGGAATGTGGCCGCTGTGGGCGCTCTGACAGCCCGGCCGAGCTCGGGAATTATCACGTTCACGTTTCCTTGGTGCTGGAGACTTCTCTCCTGAGGAGCTGTGTTTTTATGCACTGAATAAAATGGTTGTGTCTTTTGGAAGATGGGAAGATGGCAGCACTGCTTAGAGGTTAGGGTTGGACTTGGAGTGGTGGCAGAAAAAAATCTTAAAGCCCCAAATGTGGAGCTCTGAGAGCGCAATGGAAGGAGAGCACAGATTCTCCTGGAACAGTTCTGGTGGAACTCTGGGCAGCCTGTGCAGCAGTCACATATCTACAACAGGCAAGACATTTGTCAGAAATCCAAGGAAAACATTCTATCCTGCAAACATCTCAGAATGTAATAAGAGATGG
Source organism: Lophotriccus pileatus (assembly GCA_035583135.1). Lineage (NCBI taxonomy): Eukaryota > Metazoa > Chordata > Aves > Passeriformes > Tyrannidae > Lophotriccus > Lophotriccus pileatus. The sequence goes on along the minus strand of JAWWES010000035.1, from coordinate 1,312,119 downwards.
AGAAGGGCACATAATAAGAGATGCTCCTCTTAGGGAAAGAGGAGCAACAGTAGGTATGGTTTATCCAAGTTAACTTGCTGCAAGGGCCATGGAAAACTGGATTTCTGTTGGAGCTGATAAAGGGCTTTTCAGAGGGATGTGCTAATTAAAACAGGGAAGATTTCAGAACCGGACAGAACTGTTTCAGAAGTGGATAAAGCGAGGCAAAGTGAGTAGCCAGTAATTTATGGTCTTACCCTTGATAATTTAGGGCCACCAGAACTGTTTGACACATCACATTTTAAGGTACAGGAGTGTTAAATATTTTTAATAGCTTCTTCATGCAGACAATATTGACTTGACCCAGAGATAATGAAATTCAAGTCTTTAGCCAGCAGGAATCAGCAGAGCTGTGCTTGCTTTTGCCATGAGGTTCCTGATCATGAGTCCCTTCCTAGTACTCCTTAACAACAGGATTTTGTTTCTGCTTCGTGTGTGAAAGAAAAGTTATGTTAAGACACGTTTGGCTGATGACTGACTTGGTCCTGGCTCTGCTTGTAACTATTTTGCTTTTACTTCACCTCTGAGAGAAGTGGAGCCAACACAGGGGTTGGGGGGCCTCTGTTTTGTTGGAGTTTTACTGTAAGGGAGTTCATTGTTTCAGGAGTTAAAGCTGATTTACCCAGAAGCTGAACTTGCTTTGTTTTCACTTCCAGGCATACGAGAAGCGCTTCCCCACGTGCCCAGAGATCCCAGTGTTCCTGGGGAGTGAAATCCTGCACGAATCCAGGAGCGAGGACGGAGCTGTGCACGTCATTGAGCGGAGCTGCAAACTGAACGTGGACGCTCCCAGGCTGCTGAAGAAGGCAGGTGGAACCCGGGGCATAGAGAGACCTGGGCTTTGTTGCCTCCTGATAAAGGCTCCTGAAGTTACTCTTTCTTTCTCGTCTCTTTCCCCCCTCCCTCAGATTGCAGGGGTGGAGTATGTCTTCTTCATCCAGAAGAACACCGTGAACTGGAAGGAGCGAACCCTCCGCATCGAGGCCCACAATGAGACCTTCGCCAACCGAGTCGTGGTCCGGGAGACCTGCAGCTACTCAGTGAGTGCTCTGGTTTGTTGGGCTGCCGAGGGAGTGATGGGAATTGGGCACTAATTACAGGGTGAAGGTGCTTTGGAGGGATTTGGGCACTTGGGCAGCACCGGACAGCAGCGCTCTGTGATCGGATACGGTTCTTTTGCTTTTGAGAGGGACTTTGGACAAGGGCCTGGAGGGCACAGGGAATGGCTTCCAACTGCCAGAGGGCAGGGCGAGGTGGGATATTGGAAAGGAATTGTTGGCTGTGAGGGTGGGCAGGCCCTGGCACAGGTTGCCCAGAGAAGCTGTGGCTGCCCCATCCCTGGGAGTGTCCAAGGCCAGGTTGGACAGTGCTTGGAGCAACCTGGGCTAGTGGGAGGTGTCCCTGCCCATGGCAGGGGTGGGTAGAACTAGATGGTCTTCAAGGTTCCTTCCAACTCAAACCATTCCGTGATTCTGTGATTTTTGTAGGGCTTGAGAAACTTCTTTGTGTTGATTGGGATTCTCTGATTAGAGTGAGAATAGAATCCAGAGATGGTGCTCCAGAGCTGCTGGTATTCTCTGAGTTTCTTTTGGGTTGAAATTCAAGTTGATAAAAGGATCTGGATCTGGAGTATGTGTCTGGATGTTTAGAGTGGAACCCTTAATATTTGTTACGATGAGAACCTGAGAGTCTGGCCATTAATTTTGCCCACAACTAAGTCAAAGTTTTGGCACCTTGTCATGATCTTTGTGCTCTGAAGATTTGGAGAAAGGTCTTGAGCCTTATTTGTGGCCTGGGCCGTCTCAGTTTGTGCTGCATCTTCAGCACAGGGTGCCATTTCACTGTAAGTGTGCTTTTAGGGCTCGGTCACCGTTAAATAGCTTCAGCTGTTTCTGGAAGCAATCAGATACTGCTTTTTGTTCCTTAAACAAAAGTCCAGATCCTGTTACTTACCTGCCCTTTTGGCAGCTGGACAACAGCTCAGCTTCTTGGGAGTCAGCAAGCTGTGAGCAGCTCCAAGCAAGCAGAGGAGCTGGAAAGCTGTCAACGTTTGGGATGGTGAGGGGGCTCTTGAGCCGGAGATCACTTGGTGGCTCCATGGGGTTTCCTAAAAAATGCAGTAAATCAAACTCCCATCATTGTCAAGGGCACTGATGGGTGTGAGACGCTCCCAGGTCATCTCTGGGATCTCTCAGACATTGTTACACTGACTGATTTTGGCTGTGTGTCGTGGCCTTCGGAAGGAAACGTCAGCCTCTGGGCTTGGAGGGGAACAGGGTGGGAGCTCCTGGCTGCATCCTCAAGATGGTTCCCTGCTCTATTTTTACCAGTTCCCTTTTCCCTGCCAGAGTGCACCGGAAGCAGGTTTATTCTCATCTTTCCTTTCCTGCAGGGTTCTCTGAGGCAACTTGGAGAAATACGACCCTGCTGCTGCAGTTATTAAACGTGTCCCTGAGGAATCTGTCCTTTATCGTGTCGCTGCGTGGGGGCTGGAACTGTTGTTCCTTCATGTCAGTTTGTGAACAGCAGCAACTACAGAGAGAAGGCAGAGCCCTCTCAGGAAAGGGTTAAGTTCAAAAGAGGAAAAGATTATACAGGTTTTTACCATATATAGAGTAACCGAGGGGAAATGACTGGAAAGGAAAGGTGTGTTTTGAACTGAGTAGGAAAATTCCCTGCTCTGCCACGTCCCCAGTGTTTTGGGGGGAAGGCTGACATTAGTGGCTGAGTTTCCCATCCAAAACTAGAAGAAAAAAACCCTGGTTTCCATTTTTCTTCATTGCAGATGTAGAAGTTTTAATTACACGTCCCACAAGGCCATCCCTTGTCTTTCCATAAGGAACTCTTCACATGATGGTTTCAAGTGGGCAGTTTCACTCCTATTTTAATGCAAGTTTTGCTGCTACTGTTACCTTTCAGGTCTGCTGGGGCAGAGGTGGGGTTTAACTTTGACTTCCCCTTGCATGTGAAGAATGCTGGGTTAAAAAATATCCATATGCTCGGTTTGTGATGAGTTTTTGTTACTCTGGGAGAATTAACCGGTTAAGTACAGTCAGTGCTTCCTCTGCCCCCTCGCTCTGTAACTCTGGAGATGAGCCAGTGTGGTGCCAGGGCCAAGGGCCCTGTCATTGCATGAGGATGTGCCGAGCCCGTGTCCTTTGGGTGCAGGTTCACCCTGAGAACGAGGAGTGGACGTGCTTTGAGCAGTCGGCGTCTCTCGACATCAAGTCGTTCTTCGGCTTCGAGAGCACGGTGGAGAAAATTGCCATGAAGCAGTACACCTCCAACATCAAACGGGTAAGAGGGGGGCCATAAGCCCAAATCCCACACCTGCATGTGTGCCTCAGTTTTCCTTTCTGGGAACAGACCCAGTGTGGTTCTGTACCCTTCGTTATGGCTCTGAAATCCCTCCATTGGGCAAAGGAAGGAAAAAGCCAGTGTGCAATGAGCAGAAAACAACCTGCTGGCTGGCTGGGGCTGTGCAGGGATGGAGCAGGCTGTGCCAGAGGAGGGTTGCAGTGGATGCTGTGGGTGCCAGGCTCCTTGGACAGTGGGGACACTGTTCTTATGCAGGAAGGGAAAGTTCGGGGTGAAAAGCAGCACCTTGTCTCTCTTGGGCAGAGGCACTTCCTTTCAGTGGCCTGTTTGCCTGGGCTGCAGAGGAACGGGGCAGCTGATCGTTGGTTTGGGAGCAGGAGAAGGAGATAAGTGTTTTAAGGGCAGCTGCACCCATAGCACTGGGTTTTGCTTGGCCAGTGTTGGAATTCACCCTCAAAATGGGCCTTTCCTACAGAAGGCTTTCCAACAGAGCAGTGCAGATGGAAGGAGACAACATTTCCCTGAGGAAAACCCTCCACCTGGCTGGGTCTGGAGGATGCTTTTCCTAACGGGAGTTTCCCCCTGCAGGGCAAGGAGGTGATCGAGCACTACCTGAAGGAGCTGATCTCCCAGGGGATCACGTTCATCCCGCGCTGGAGCCCTCCGGCCGGGAGCGGACAGAATGAGCCAAACCCGGCTCTGGAACACAAGGCTGGTGACATCCCACTGGATTCTGGGGCTCCTGGATCCCCCTGCCCTTCTGCAGAGCCTGCCAGCCCCGATGGTACGTAGTGCCCAGGCAGCAGAGCCTCGAGTAGCGCTCAGGAGTTTATTTCTTTCGGCGTCAGGTTTTGTTTCCAGCTTGTGGGTGAGGAGGAAGGAAAGTTATTTTCTCTTTTTTTCAAGGGAAACAAACAATGGGCTTGCCCCCCCCCCCAAAACTGGAAAGCTAAGAAAAGCTGCACAAGCAGTATGTTTTTGAGCTTAGAAAAGAAAATGATCTGCTCTTTAAGGTATTTTCTGCTTTAAACTGGAGAAGCTTAAAGGTGTCTTGAAGTATGCTAGAAATGAATTTTAATGAAATATTTTGTCTGTTTCAAAATTAATATTCTTGGGGACTAGTTTGGATGGCTTTTGCCCCTTTATCAGGCCAAGACAAACTTGCAAAATGTTGCCTAATGCATTTCTCCCAGGAAATACCTGAATGAGACTTTATCATGCCTTGTGTTGGTCTGATATCTTGTAGACTAAATAAAATACTTCCCTGACAAAAAGAAATAGGAGGGACCTTTGAATTTAGAGTTATGGTATTAGAAACCATTGTTGTCATTCCTCAGAAGGAAGGACAGCACTTGTTTTGCTGGGTGTAACTAGGGAGAAAATGTCTGTTCTCACCTGACCTTCTCTGGTAGCTTTTCTGTCCTGGAGTCCATTTGGAAATAGATGGAGATCCACAGAGGAGCTGGCTCTGAGAAATGTTTGAGATTAAAGTTAACCTCAGAGTGGTGGATCCCATCTGTCAGAAGAGGAGAGTAGCTCTTATTTTGCTGCCTGTATTCCTGCTCCCCAGCTCACGTGTAGCGCTTCCAAATATATTTTCTGTATTATCCTGCTTATCCTGGGGGTGTCCAGCCCTTATCTGTAGGCCATGGCATCTGATGCAAACCCCTGTGCCTGACAAAGAGCAGCTCTGAGGTGTCCCCCAGCCCTGCCCTGTTCCCCTCACTGGCACTGCACACCCCAGCCTGGGGTGGCACATCTGGCCCTCGGTGCTGGCAGTCACCAACCCCTTGTCCTTTGTCTCTGAGCTGTTGGTGTGCACAGGATTTCTCCCCCTGCTAGCCCCCCCTCACCCCTTGCTGTCAGAAACGTGGTGTTATTCTCCCTTTCCCTCTGCTGTCCCTCAGCAGAGCAACAGTCTGGTTTTCCAGTGAGCTGCTTTTTTAGCTCCTTGTTATTGGAATTGCGCATGAGATTTCAGGACACTGGGGATTGAAGTGCCCAGGTCATGGAGGGGTTAGTAAGCTGAGTGCTGGAGCTCTTGATTTATCTTTTAAAGCTCCTGCTGGAGCAGTTCAGGCTGACTGGAATATCAGTGTGGATCCAGTCCGTGCTGTCTGTGGGCTCACGCCCCAGTCGCTGGGACACAATCCTTCCCTCCTTCAGGCAGATGGAACGAGGCTTCTGAGCCGTGCCCGTGGAAATCCCGAGGGGGGCTGTGTGTGGAGCTGACTGCACACCTCCCTCTGGCTGTGCCAGGTCCCCCCTGACCCGTTCCCTTTTCCCCCCAGCTGACAAACTGGACGCCGATTACATCGAGCGCTACCTGGGCCAGCTGACGCCGCTGCAGGAGAGCTGCCTCATCCGCCTGCGCCAGTGGCTGCAGGAGACACACAAGGGCAAGGTGGGCAGGGGGGCATCGAGGGCACCCCTCGGTTCTGCACCTGGCATGGGGGCAACACGCACTGGGGAATGAGAGGCTGGAGAGCAGCACCGTGGGAAGGGATCTGGGGGGCCTGGGCGGTGGAACAGGAGTCAGCAGTGCCCCGGCAGCCCAAAGGGCCTCCCTGTCCTGGGGGGCATCCAGGGGGGCATTGTCCCCCTCTGGTGTTGCCTCACCTCCAGCCCTGGGGGCAGTTTTGGGCACCACAATGTCAGAAGGGTCTAAAGCTGTTGGAGAGTGTCCAAAGGAGGAACACGAGGATGGGGAAAGGTCTGGAGGGACCATATGAGGAGCAGCTGAGGGCACTTGGCTTGTTCAGCTGGAGAAGAGGAGATGGAGCCCAGACCTCATCAGGGTCTGCAGCTTCCCCATGAGGGACAGCTCTGATCTCTGCTCTCTGTGACCAGGGACAGCCCCCAGGGAATGGCTGGAGCTGTGTCAGGGCAGGCTCAGGTTGGATCTCAGCACAAGGTTCTTCCCCCAGAGGGTGGTTGGCACTGACCAGGCTCCCCAGGGCAGTGGGCACAGCCCCAAGGCTGCCAGAGCTCCAGGAGGGTTTGGACACATGGTGAGATTGTTGGGGTATCCTGTGCAGGGCCAGGAGTTGGACTTATGATTCCTGTGGGTCCCTTCCAACTCATGATTTTTCCCTGCAAAGCAGCACAGGCACTGTGGGGTGGGTGTCTGTGCTCTGCTGGGGTGTTCAGAAGCTGCCTGGGCTCCTGCTGGTTGAAGGAGAGTCTCTGTATCTCAGGCTCAGAGGGTAACTGGTGTGTGGCTGAGAAGAGAAAAGATCTGGGGCATCTTGAATGCCTCAAGAGTGATCTAACCCCAGATTTCCTGATGGAGACAGACTGGAAGGGAAGAACAAAGGATGGCGAGAGGGAGAATAATTGGGTGGGATGAGTAGATAAATGGTGCTTAGGAAGAGGAGAAAACAGGAGAAAGATGGTTGGAACATCCCCCTGAAAAGCAGAGTCCAGCCAGAAGAACTTTGCCAGTCCTTTCTGTGTGATGGGCTGTATCTGTCTCAGAGCTGGGAGAGAACATGTCTCCTTTGAGACGGTCTCCTTTGACCATCATTTATAAAGCCCTGTTTCTTCTTGGAAAAATTAACATATATCACCCATGTAGAACTAAAACATAACAAAGACTCAGTTCCACAGTTCTATTGCTGTTTAATTCATGAAGAAGTTCCCTTGTGTGTGAGTGTGGATGGAGAAACATCTACCAGAAAACCTCAGGGTGAGAGTCTCCCAGTGGCTGATGAGCTCCAGACACCAACAACGCTGTTGAATCTGTAAAAGCTGCTAAGTTCACAACACAAAACATCTTCCAAAGCTCTCCAAGACCCACTGGTGTACAGGAACATCAATAATGTTATTGGCTGTGATCTGTGTCCCCCCCGATTCAGCCTCTTGACAGATAAAAGGTACTTGACAAGCGGACACAAAACAAGGGGCAGGCAGGGATCAGTCCCTGGGTATGATTGTGCTCTGAAATACAGGACATGAAGGTTTTCAGGTCAATGGAGGCCTGTCCAGTAAAACGGTGTGGGCTCTGGTGTGGTAGGAGATAATCTCACCTGTTGGGAATCCACTGAAAAACGAGCCCTAGGTGGGAGCAAGACTTTCTCCATCCCTGTGATCTGCAAGGCTCCTGCTTTCAGCTGGGACAGGCACCATCCAGACGTTTGCCTGTCTTGTTCTCTGGGTTGTTTTTTCCCCTCCGTGTCAAAGGCTGGGGAGTGGAAGCTGGAGCAGCAAAAAGTGAGGGCACCTGAGGAAAATGGGGAACAGCTGCACCCTGGGGTGCTTGGAGCTCAGTGGGATGTGCTGTGCAGGGAGCCTGGGCCAGGTACAGCTGATTGCTGAGCTCTCACACCCTTGGGTGAGCTCTGTCCCCAGGGGAGCTTCAGGATTGTAGGAAGGTAGGTGCTGGCTATTGAAAATCCCTCATACTGCTCCCCTGTTTGCTTCCCCTGACTCCCTGTCAGAACAGTACAAAACCTTGGGTTTTGTACAAGCCTTGGGTTTTCCCTGGAGAGGCTGTCACCTTGCTGTGACAATCTGTTCCTTTAATTCTGAGCAGGGATGTCCTTATTCCTCTGTCAGAAAATATCAAAAAATAGATCTCCTGTTTCTTGGAAAATGGCCCTTCTTATTTTTGTCCTTTCTGTCCTATTTCACTATCCCTTCCCTGCTCCTTCCAAAGCAGGCATTACCTTTAGAATCAGATTTCTTGTTGCTTTGAAAATGTGAGGAGCTGAAGGAACAAACTGGAACAGTGTTTAAATTGCAGCTACTTAAAGCTGCTCATCATGGCTTTGCACCACGTAGAAGAGTGCACATAGTTTCACAGCAGGCTGAAATTAAAACTTCATTTTCTTGCACGTGGGAGTTACTGCTTGGGTTGGACAAGGATAAAAGACTAATTCCACTGTGGAATAAGTCCCCTCAGAGCTTCCTGCCTTTGGTCCAAACAGAAGCCCTGGATTTGCCTCCTGCCTAAAGCTGTGAACGAACAGGAGGTTTGAAACACGAAAAGTAACAAACCTTCCCCCAGCCATCCCCTCTCCTGGGTCCTGCAGGAGATGCAGGTGGGTGTTGGGGCTGATGTCTGCTGAGTAACAGCTGCCTCTCAGCAGCAGCAGCACAGAGGGAAATCATCTGATGAAAACTCTGCTGTCTAATCCTGCTGTGATGCAGAAAAAATGTTGGAGGCACTCCTCTAAATCCTCCTGAGAGCCTGTTTGGGAAGGCTGCCCTTCCCTTTCCATGCCAAACAGGTGCAGTGTTAGAACGTGCTGAAAGGTGTTAACCTCCTCAGCTGCTTTGGGTTTAGTTTAGGCTGCCTGAACTCTGCCCCGTTCTTCAGGTGAGTCAGTTCTTAGCTTGTGAAACCGAGATTGCTCCTGCCTGGCTCTGCTGCCAGCCTTCCTTCTGTCCTGATTTCTGTTTTCCTGAGCGTGGCACTGGACAAACGAAGGAGCTTTGACTCCTGAACATGCTATTTTGTGTTACAGCAGGGCTTGGAGTGCTTGTGTTAGGCAGTGTGGATGCTCTGGAGGAGACAATCCCTGCTCCACAGGGCTTGAATTTCTAAAGGAAGCTTTTGGGGGAGCTGGGTGAATGAATCCAGCAGCACGTGGAGCTCTAATCCAGTTGGGTTTGCAGCTGACAGGCTGTGAGTGAGATCTGGTGCTGCTGTGGGATCCATCAGGGTCATTGTAACTCCTGCTTGGCTTTGCTGGCAAGCTTTCCTTGATTTTTTTCAGCTAAAGGGAACATGGGAGATCTGGGAGGAGGTTGGAATAAGCCATTCTACAGGCTTGCTTTGGGAAAGCTTTTGTGCCTGTGATGCCACAATTACTGATAGTGTTGGGATGAGTGATAGAGAGAGGGGATATTGTAGTTTTGGTTGATTTGGAGCAAGAGTTGGTGTGGTGTGGGAGGGCAGGGAAGCTTTTGGAAGCATTCAGCAGCTTTCCATTTCAAACACCAGCAGCAGGGCCTGCACAAGAGCTGGAATTGATGCTGGTGGGATCATTCAGACTGCACAGTCTGATCCCCCTCCAAACAGCCCGTGCTTGGCCTGGTTAAGGTGTTACCTGGGAGTGGTTGCCATCCTGTGCTGATTTGCCCTGGGCAGGTAAACTTGCAGCTCCCTGACTCTCACATGGTACCGTGGTTGTCCTTGGGGATAAACAGCCGAGGGGAAGATCAGCCAGCCTGGGGTTCGCTGGGGCTTCTGGGACTTGGAGCAGGGAAAGGCTTCCCAGCAGGGCACACGTGGGACATGCCAGTGCTGACCCCGGGCCTTTCTCCTCTCCCAGATCCCCAAGGACGAGCACATCCTGCGGTTCCTGCGGGCTCGTGACTTCAACCTGGACAAGGCGCGGGAGATGCTGTGCCAGTCGCTGGCCTGGCGCAAGCAGTACCAGGTGGATTATATCCTGCAGTCCTGGAGGCCCCCTGCCCTCCTGCAGGAGTACTACACGGGGGGGTGGCACTACCAGGACAAAGGTGAGGAGCTGGCACTGACACTGCAGCCCAGGCTGGTGGTGGGACCTCACCAGTAACCTGGGAGTTTGGAGGGAGTCATATTGACACTTTAATGGTTCCCAGAGCAGCTCAGTGCCTGCAAACAGCCACTCTGGTTTGCTGTAATATCATTTTCTCTGCTCAGTTCAGGCAGACTGGGCAGTGCAAAGCAGCATCTCTTTAATAAGGCTGTCTTGAATATGATTTTTATCCTTCTAAAATATTCAAAGGGGCTTTTATGGAAGGTTCTAGAGCGACAGATAGCCTGGGGACTGGGGTGCTGCCCTCCTGAAACCCTCCTGTTTGTTTTGAAGATGGACGGCCGCTCTACATCCTTCGCCTTGGCCAGATGGACACGAAGGGGTTGGTGAAAGCTCTGGGAGAGGAGTCACTGCTGCGACACGTGAGTTGTGCTTTTATGTCTCACCGGAGGAGCTCTCTGTCCCTCGGGGTGTTCGGAGGCCCTGTCCCAGTGGAGCAGCAATTGTGGAATGGTTTGGGTTGGAAGGGACCTTAAAGCTCATCCCATCCCACCCCCTGCCATGGGCAGGGACACCTTCCACTGTCCCAGGTTGCTCCAAGCCCCATCCAACCTGGCCTTGGACACTTCCAGGGATCCAGGGGCAGCCACAGCTTCTCTGGGCAACCTGTGCCAGGGCCTGCCCACCCTCACAGGAAGGAATTTCTTCCCAAATACCCCATCTAACCCTGCCCTCTGCTGTACTTCTGGGTTCTGTGTTTTTTAAAATGAGATCTCCAAGCTCTTCTGGTTCCTCAGCCACACTCAGGCCAATCCTCGTCTGTGCTGTCCTTGATTCCAGGTTCTGTCCATTAACGAGGAAGGACAGAAGAGGTGTGAGGAAAACACCAATATCTTTGGCCGCCCCATCACGTCAGTATCGATGGTTTTCCTGAATCCCTCACAGAGATTCACTGACACGGGGAGGAATGTTGCTGTGGAGGTTTGGGATGACTGGGATGATGTCCTTAGGGTTGAAGTGCAGGCACACACAGTGAGTGTGTCTGTTACAGACTGTGTGGGGAACATTATGTATGTGTATGTATATATATATATATATATATATATATATATATGACTAAAATGCAGATAAATTCTACAGCTTCATATGAAAGCAAGCATTAGTCCTTCCTTATATCTTTTTATATCCTATTTCAGATGAATTTACTCTTCCTGTCTTGGTGATTTTAACCCACATCTTTGTAATTATAGTGGTTTTTCTTTATAGGACCCTGTCTGCCATATTTCACTTGCATTTAAAATCCCTTTTTTAATCATTTTTCGCAATAGGGCTGCACACTTTCACCCCTTCTGGAGTGACATTGTATGTCCTTGCACTTAAGTCTGGGTGTCTGTTCTACCTGAAGCTCACCTGGATTCAGGTGTCTCCTGCCTGAGGGGAGATCTGCTTTTTATGGGAACTCCAGGTCTCCCTTGTTGGCTTCCCTGGATCCTGCAGGGGCTGTGGTGTTGCTGCTGTGCCATGGATCCTAAACTGAGCAGCCCCTGTTCACTGAAGGCCTTTTGCTGTGGTTTATTTTAGATCCTGGACGTGCCTGGTGGACTTGGAAGGGCTGAACATGCGTCACCTGTGGCGGCCGGGGGTGAAGGCGCTGCTGCGGATCATCGAGGTGGTGGAGGACAACTACCCCGAAACCCTGGGGAGGCTCCTCATCGTCAGAGCACCCCGGGTTTTTCCTGTGCTCTGGACTCTGGTGGGTGGCAGCTGGGCTGCAGGGTCATAAACAGCTTGTGCATGTACAAACAGCTGAACCAGCCAGAGTCAGGGAGGGAAAAGCTTCCAGGTAACTCCAGGCTGAGCTCCTGAAGAGGCCACGGTGTTGCTGCAGAGCCCAGCCATGGTGTGCCTGGAGCTTACTTGATCCCAGCTTGTTGTCTGTCAGGACAGGGTGTCAGACCTCAATTGCAACTCTTCGTGCAGTGGGAGCTCAAACTCGGTCGGTTTTCATGTGGATGGGATGATGGATGTTTTTTAACCTGATGCTGGAGGACACTGATGAGTAATAAGTAATAAATAATAAATATGGTTCTGCCTGGTGCCTGCTGTAATGTGAGAACATGGCCATTAAATTCCTTGTGAGGTTTGTGTGTGAGGCAGTGACAACAAACTTCTAGAAAATGTTGTGAGATGACAATATACCCCAACATCCCCCAGTTAGAGTTCACTTTCCATTTGTTACCCCTTTCTTTGGGGAAGTATTTCAGCATTTCAGAGCTACTGTAGGACTGCATTCCCACTGCTGAGACCATGCAGTCTAGAGCCTGAAGCGTCCTTGTGAGATGGTGCAGACGTTCTCTTTAACTTCCCTCAGTGACAGTGATGTCTTCTGCCCCCTTTTTCTTTCAGGTCAGTCCCTTTATCAATGAGAACACACGGCAGAAGTTCCTCATTTACAGTGGGAATAACTACCAGGGCTCAGGAGGGCTGGTGGACTATGTGGATAAAGAGGTGATCCCAGACTTCCTGGGAGGAGACTGCATGGTGAGTGTTCTTTGCTGTGGTGCAGGTGAACTCTGGAGTTGATTCCCTCTTCCTCGCCACCCTGGCCTTCCACTGCCTTCTGGAAGGGGTTAAACCTCTGTGCTGACTGGGATACCCCTGCTCTGGGCACAGGGCAGGTAATTTGGGCACAGGAGATCACCCTGAAGTGGTGGTGTTGTCCTGGAGAAGGGGATTAGAGGTCAACTCTGAATGGAGCTCAGATAAACCCTGATAGTCGCAGTAAACTCAGTCCCGGTGTGCAGCCCTAGCCCAGCTGGGGGTGTTACTCTGTGTCTGACACATGGCAAGTGTTCCTGGGATGGGTGACTTGTGCTTTCCCGCTGGAATACCGTGAACCCTCACATCTGTGTGTCCTCTGCCCAGTGCACTGTCCCAGAGGGTGGCCTTGTCCCCAAGTCACTGTATCAAACCGAGGACGAGCCGGAGAACTCCGATCACATCCGGCTGTGGACAGAAACCATCTACCATTCTGCAAGTGTCCTCAGAGGAGCTCCACATGAGGTACGGGCCCAGCTTCCCAGGCTCAGGAGGTGCTGAGCTGGGGCAGTGGGGGGTTCCTTTTGTCAGGCTGACTGAGAGCAGCAAAGGGCTCCCCCGGGGCGAGCAGGAGATCCTGGAAGGGTGATGTCAGGGGTGTTACTGCAAGTGTGGGAGGTAAGAACAGCACTTTGAGAAGCAGTGTCACTTGTCTCTACTATGGCCTGGTCTTCTGTAAGATATACTCTCTTTCTCCTCCTCCTGGGGGAGTTAAAGGTCCCTCCGTTTCCCTTCTGGCAGTTCAGCTCTCAGCTGAAGTGACTGTTCAGTTCAGGCTGGGATGACAATGGGGGCAATATGAGAAGGTGTGTGCTGGGAACAGCCCGATGAGAGTCAGCAGGAAACAGAATGTCCCAAAAAGGAGCACCTGAGTGTCCAATCAGGCCTCTGTTCTCACTGATGGGGAGTGACTCTGATTCGGCTCTTTGCTGTGTCCTGTGCCTCTTTTCCATGAGATTTTCCCAGAACTAGTAACTGACTTACGAGTAACTCTAACATAGGAAGAGATAGGGTGAAAACACAGATGTGCTGTGGCAGGAGACTGGGAATGGGAATGGTCTCTCTCCTCCTCAGGAATCAAGGCCATTAGCCAGCTGAAAAATTGTGTGGCTCCACGGGGTGGGGAGGAGCACAGTGGCTGCCACCTGACTCTGCAACGGGCTTGTTCTGCTCCCTGCTCTAGATAGTCGTGGAGATTCTGGAAGGGGAATCCGTCATCACCTGGGACTTCGACATCCTGAAAGGGGACGTGGTGTTCAGCCTCTTCCACTCCAAACGAGCTCCTGAGCCAAGTCACAAGGAATCCACGTTAGCAGGTCCCTGTGCCGGGGACAATGTGCAGCTCATCGACAGGACCTGGGTGCTGGGCGTGGATTTCAGCCGCGTGGAATCCCCGCTGGTCTGCCGGGAAGGGGAGAGCATCCAGGTCAGAGGGGTCTGGGGGGAGCATCCAGCTCAGAGGGGTTGGCCAGAACCTCCAGTCCTGCAAACTCCAACGTGAGCTGCTGGTGGGGAAGGAATTGAGCCCCTTGCACGGCCTAAAGGGGCTCCAGGAGAGCTGGAGAGGGACTTTGGACAAGGGCCTGGAGGGATAGGACAAGGGGGAATGGCTTCCCACTGCCAGAGGGCAGGGTTAGATGGGATATTGGGAAGGAATTCTTGGCTGTGAAGCTGTGGCACAGGTTGCCCAGAGAAGCTGTGGCTGCCCCTGGATCCCTGGAAGTGTCCAAGGCCAGGTTGGACGGGACTTG
>JAWWES010000035.1:1283824-1297770 GCA_035583135.1 Lophotriccus pileatus | reverse complement strand
TGGATCCCTGGAAGTGTCCAAGGCCAGGTTGGACGGGACTTGGAGCAACCTGGGCTGGTGGAAGGTGTCCCTGCCCAGGGCAGGGGGTGGAAGGAGATGAGCTTTAAGGTCTATTCAACCCAAAGCATTCCATGATTCTTTGATCATTCTCTGGGTTCCCTGTGAAAGTGGCTGCTGTCCCAGTCCTGCTTTAGAGTGAGCCATTGGCAAGAGACTCCATGGTAAAAACCTCGTGGAAAAGAACCTTTTTTACGGGCACTGCAGGGGAGTGTCTCGGGTAGGTGAAGGAGGTGACACCTGTGCCCAGAGCTCCCTCAGGTTTTTTTGACCTCACTGGGTCGTTCAGCCATGTCCCAGTGGTCTCTGGTGTCCCTCCCTGTCTCCAGGGGTCCCACGTGACGCGCTGGCCGGGGTTTTACATCCTGCAGTGGAAGATGCACGGCCCTTCCCCCAGCTCCAGCTCCAGCCTGCCCCGCGTGGACGACGTCCTGGCCTCCCTGCAGGGCTCCGGCCACAAGTGCAAACTCATCTACTTCTACGAGGTGTTGGCCTCCAAGGACTTCAGGTGGGACATTTAGGAGGGATTTACTACATGATTGCACTGGAGAAGCCAGATGAGAGGGCTGAGTGTGAGTCAGACGTTTGGGTACCAGCGACCTCCGCTGGGTGTGTGTTTCACTGGTGATCAGTTTGACACAAACTCAGTGGCATTTTGCACAGACAACCTCCTTTAGTGCTGTAGGTATTCAGGGCCCCCTTACTTTTGCAGTGACCCAAATATCAGCTGGGCTGTTTCCCAGGTGTTCTGTCTGGCAGAAGAGGATATCTGCAGTGACATGGAGAGCACTTCCGAGCAGGTGAACAGTCAGCCTTGGGAGGGTGTGCCTGACCTCCTCCGTTAGTGCTGAAAGCACTTCCCAATTACCTGTTAATCTGAATTCTTGACCTTTCCCTAGAGCTGGAGGAAGTGTTGGGCAGGACAGACTTGCAGGTGGTGACCTTGAGAGGTGACCTGGCCAGATCCTGTGGAGTCAGAGCAGCAGCAAACACCTCCCTCCAGTTGTGCAAAGATGTTCCTTGGTGCTCTTCCTTTACTAAGTGAGCCCAGCCTGCTTTTGGCAGGAGCTGCAGACAAGGGCTGGGCACTCTGAAGTTGGGACTCTGGTGTTCAGCAGCCTGCAGTCCTTGGGCTGCATTTGGGGAGCACTGGAGTTTTCCTTTCTGCTCAGGGGCAGCAAAACCAGCCCTGCAAAGGCTCCAGCTCTGTCCCCTTCCCCAGAACAACAGCCAGAGACGAGGAATAATATCTGTAACTGGGAAAAAATATCCCTAATGAATTTT
Source organism: Lophotriccus pileatus (assembly GCA_035583135.1). Classification (NCBI taxonomy): domain Eukaryota; kingdom Metazoa; phylum Chordata; class Aves; order Passeriformes; family Tyrannidae; genus Lophotriccus; species Lophotriccus pileatus. The sequence goes on along the minus strand of JAWWES010000035.1, from coordinate 1,296,429 downwards.
TCATGATGACACGGAGATTCTTAGAGAGCAAGGTGAAAATGGTGGGACAAAAAGCACTTGTGCAAGCACTATAGAGGGTAAGCTGATCTGTCAGGGGAATAGTTCTCCATTAGTTGCTGCCTTCCTAACAGCACATCTGCTTTGTCCCATCCCAGGGGATCCATGTCGAGCCTGGAATCTTGCAACAGCGGCTTTTCCCAGCTGAGTGGAGTCACGACCTCTTCCAGCCAGTCCCAGAGCAGCTCCCACCTCTCCAGATAGCAGAGCCAGGGCTGCAGTGAAAGACCCCCTGGGCTTCCTGCCCCAGAGCTGCTCCGAGCCCCAGACCAAAGAGCTCCAGGGCTGAGCCTTGGGGCAGCTGTGTCGCAGCCATTTGGACACAGAGAGGCCTCTGGGAGCTGCTTAAGCCACAAGACCTGAAATTGCACTGGCACATTTGGAGTCCTGCAGGAGCTGCCTGCTCCCTTTCACCACCTGTGCATTTTGGAAGGGTGTCTGTTTGCAGGAATCGCTCCAAAGGGCTTCTCCCATCGGTCCTTTTCCCGTGTGAGGCAGAGGAGGCTGATGTTGCCTTACCTGTTGGACCTTTAGATTATTCCTGGCGGTTTCCTGGGTGCCCACAGGGTTCCACCACACAGTCAAGTTGGGCATTCCAGGGGCAGGGCCTTGGAAGGACACCTTGGTACAAGTAGGACAGTCCAGAAATCACTTCCAAACCAAAAACCTCTCCTGGTCTGGCAGGATGTTCCTGGGAAATGTGGTGGATTTTTGTGACCCTGCTGAGACAAAGCCAAAACAGTTTTCTGGAAAAGTCCAGGCAGGGAATCTGCCTCCAGCCAGTGGCATCTTCCTAAAGGTAAACTCTTGTTCCTTTCTCCTCAGGTTTACAGCAATAATGAGTAGGTCTGTCCCGTCCCTGAGTGGATGGAAACCGAATCTGATTCTAAAGGGCTAAGCAAAGCAATATTTGATTTCCTGAAGGCACAAGATTTTCTGGCAGTAACTTGCTTACAGTTCTTACAGAACTTGCTTTGTTAAAACACGAGCTCACTTGAAACCTTTCGAAGAGGCCTGTATGTATGTAAGCACTTACTGAAGCCTATTTATTCAATGATAGCGTCTTTTAAATTAATTTTTAACTTATTTATAATGTCAGAAATGACTATTTATTAAATCCAGCCACCTTTTTTAATGGGATGAACTTTGTTTTTAGAAAGGAGTAACTGATTGTCTTCAATCCCAAGAAGTCTTTCTACTTAAATCCCAATCTTTGTGACCACTGGATGTTCTTGCAAAAGGGCTGCACCGTGCAAAGCATTGGGGTAAGGGCTGTGTCACCTTCCCTGCAAGGAAAAGTGAGAGTCCAGTGCTTTTTGGACTGTTTCTTAGGATTAACAAGCCAGGATTGAGTTCAGGAGTTGTCATGAAGATTCACTCCTGCTGCACACCAAAAATCCCGTGTTTGTCCCTCGTCTCCACTGGTCGGGCTGGGGAGCGACGTTATCCCTGTTCCTGTCCACGTGGCAACAAAATGAGAACAGGGGTCAGATACTCCCCAGGTTTTTATTCAGGCTGATGGAATCTGGGAAGTCATTCCTTCCCACCCTGCTGTTTTAATTCCTGGTTTGGAAGCACCAGGTGCTGCCAAAGGAGCCCAAGGATTCCAAACAATGGGAGATGAGAACTTGAAGTGGTTTTGAGTTGTTTGGTGATTCATTTTTTTTTTAAAGGATTGGAGTCAAGGGAATCACTCTCCCACCTTGCAGGGCTCATGGAAGTTCTGATTTCCAAGGATTCCCCAGTTGTTCCATGGGCTTTTTGCATTTGTCCCAGACAAGTGAAACTTCTGCCTCCAGCACTTTAGTGTGGGACAAGTATCACCTTCCCTCTGGAAAATCAGGAGTTCTGACAGTAAAAGTGCATGTGTGTATCCCTCCTGGAAAATCCTTTCTCCATAATTCATTCTGATGCTAGAAATAGAGTTTCAACCACTTCCCAAAGCCCCAGGAGCAAACCCAGACCGTCCTCCCTGTGCTGGTTCAGGGTTTCACCTTCTCGGGGCTCCGTTTTTACGTGGTTCTTCACATCCCACGGTGGCAACGTTCCTGTCTCCCGTAGTTCCCCTGGTTTCCCATGGTTAAGAATCTCGTCCTTTGCACTGGGATATTTTTAAGTTTTATTTTGAAATGTGGGATGTGCTGTTTTCTGCCCACACTAAAAGTTTGGGGTGTTTTAACTCTTGTCAGTGAGGCACCTGGAACTTGGCACCCCTGGCAGGTCTCTGAAGGAGCCAGGGAGGCCTGAAGGGCTGGTCCCATGGAATGTTCCTGGCTCCAGGGACATCCCAATCCTAGTTTTTCCTCATGTTCCTTGTCAGTGCTGCTTCTCTGCCCACGAGATCACGGCACAGATGTGTTTGGGAAGCAGCCTGTGACCTCTCCCTTGGCAGAGCTGCCTGGGTTATCCCACCTGCTCATTTACTTTGAAACCAATTTGAATAATCCAGTATTTTTTCCCTATTTTTCCAGAAGGTTAACAGGAGAAAGGGAGCAACAGCCTGGATGTTGTGGCTGGTGCTGTGCTTTTTAAACCTAACCTTGTGAACTGCAGATACCAGAGACAGAATTCTTCTACATCACCTTTTTCCCCTCAAAGGACATCAGTGTGCTTTAGAAAATAAAACCACGGTTTTCTTCACAGCAGCTTCCCATGAGTTGAGGCCGGGAGGAGTTCTGGATCCTCTGGATCCTCTCCTAAGGCAAAACCTTGGGAAATGGCCTGTTTGGGGTGCTGACTGGTGATGCAGCAAGGCCCTCCCTGCTCCCTCCCCAGCAGCAAAGCCAGTGAGCTCAGGCTGTGTTCAGGTAATTAAAAATCAGCTCCCAATAAACTGGGGCTTCCCTGTGTCAGCTGTTCCATATGCAAAGACAACACCTACCTCAGAGCTGCTGCCTGTGCTGGGTGCTGGGGGTGCAGGGGGCTGGGCCGTAGTTTACAATGAAATATGGCCAGAGGGAAAACCTTTTATTCTCAGTGATCCCTCCAGGTTTGCCCCGTTTCCTGGTGTCTGTCCCAGCAGGACTGGGAAAGGCAAACGTGGAGCCCGAGGATGGATGTTGGATCGTTCAGGGCACGGCTGGACTGCAGTCCAGGGCAGTTCTGGCTGAACATTCGCTGCCTCTCAGGTGTGAAAAGGGCTTTCTGCTGCTGCAGCAGAGGAGGAGCCTCCAGGGCTCCAGGGGCGGCTCCAGCCCTGCTGCCGCAGCTCCCCGGGGCCAGGGGCCGGCTGTGACCCCGCACCGAGGGCTCCTGCTCAGCAGAGCAGCTCCCAGTGGTTCCTCAGCTCCTGGACTCACTCACTTCTCTTGGGGAAGAGACTTCCCAGCTGTGCCCAGGTGAGGGAGCCCGGAGTGATGCCGGGAGCCCGGAGTGATGCCACATCCAACCAGCTCGGTTCTGTCGCTTCCCTTTCAGGAACAGGGAAAAACCAACGTGGAATAAGAATTTCTAATCCCAGTTTGGTTTGAAAAAGTCATAATCCACTCGTCCCCAATCTGTACCACTTCCTGAGCTCGGAATTCCCGATGGGAAGTGCTGAGCCCACCTGTCCACCCTGCTGGGGTGGGAAGTGCTGAGGGCCAGGCCAGCTGTGCTCCAGGCAGGGAATCCCTCCCTTCAAAAGGCACACACCGCTTTAACATCCCAAATGTTTATACTGTGAGCAATGAATGCAAGGAGCAGCTATTAGACTCTTAACTGACAGCAGTTCTCAAAGATTCCAGCATGGATTCAGCTTTAATATTCCTCCAACACGTTTGTCATGATCCTCACATCTGATTATTTCTCTCTTGGAAGGCAAATTTGGAATTGTGTCACATGCACAGGCTTTTAGTGACACCAACACCCACTTCCAGGTTCTTAGTTCTGCATAAGTTAAATGGGCATTAATTATTTTACTTACTTTCTCTCCCTTGCAGCTGGCTTTGGTTTTATTTACTGAAATTCTCATTTTTCTCAGCTAAATCTCCTTTAAGAGCCCTCTGCAAACTGCAGGGCCCTGTAACCTGTTCCCTGACAACAAATGTACTTCAGTGATTGTCTGTGGGTCCCGGTAGAGCTGTACCTTTGGGTATGTTGGAAATAAAACAGCATCTCTAAGAACATGTGGAATTGTTTGATGCAGTTGTTCAAACCGGGGGGAAACTGCAAATTTCAGCCTGTGTGCTGTTCTTTCCCCCAGAAGCAGAGGTTAGGCTGGCTTGTGTTCACTTATCCCCTGCTTTTGTATGAAAATGGTCCTTTTTTTCCCTGCAGAACCAGGATTTTTATTTATTTTCCCAGTACAGAGTGGGCTGGGACAGCACATGCTGCAGTGGGGCTGTTATTTCAAATAAAAGGGCCCCTGGGTCCCCATGGGAGGCTGAGGTTAACTGGGAGAGGATCACGGCTCCTTCTGCAGCTGGATATCAGGACTCTGAGCTTCAGGCAGGTAGCACTAATAGACTTTATTCAAGTTTCAAATAATCTTCTATAAATCATAGAAAAATAGAGTCTTCTGGTTACAGGCTGATCTGATGGCAACAGTGGCCCAGAAATTACACATCCTTTACATGGAGAGGGAAAAAGGGAGTGAGTGCATAAAACTGAGAGTGTTGGAGCTCAGACAGGCTCTAACCCCTCTGCAGCATCCAAGGGGCACGTTAAAGGCTGGCTTTCCCTCAGTGGAAGCAAACTCAAACACTGCTTTAGTGAAATTGTGCAAGGAGGGGTTCTGGATTTCCAGACGAGGTGTTTGGGATCTGGGAGGGCTTGAAGAACTTGCTGCTTGTGCTCCCTCTGAGGAGAGTCAAGCTGGGGCAGGGCAGCCCAGGCTGTGTCCTGCCAGCCACGCCAGGCTGTCCCTGCCTGTCCCCTTCCCTGGCTGGTGACAGTCCCTGAGCCCCCAGAGCCTACAAGAGATGCACCAATGGAACTTGTGACCTGACAAGGCTTTTCCTGTTGCTGAGCTGCAAGAGCCTCCCGAAAATGCAGCGCCCATCACACACTCCTGGGGCTGAGGGGTGGCTCAGAAAACACTCGGGTGCCTGAAAGCCACAAGCCTGGGACCCCGGTCAGGAGGAGGGCTCTGGTTTCACATTTTAAAACATTTCGTCACTTTTCTGATTAAAATCTGAGCTCACCAGGGAAGGGCAGACATAGACTATAACAGGCTTAGGCACCAGCTTCCTTACCCCAGCTTTGTGCTGGGGGCAGTTTACCTTGTGTCTCAAAAACACTCAGCGCTGCCCAGGTGGGCAGGGACGTTCCTGAGGCGCCTTTGGCTGGCACTGCTCACCTGGTTCCCTCCAGATTTGGAAGGAACCAGCCCATTTCCTTCCCTGCTGCCGCTGTGGGAGTCCCTTCCCCAGTGCCCTGCATCCCATCACGGCCACTGGGGCCGCAGCCCTGGGTGCTGGGGCTGGAGCAGCAGAGGAGAGGGAGCGGGGCTGAGCGAGGGGAGTCCTGGGCTGAGGTACCTCGGGCACAGTGACTCTGTCCCGGTCAGTGCTGAGGGGCTGTGCAGGGGGCACAGTGAAATACCTCCTCTCTTCCCCTCTGGGACTCTAAAGTGAGTCCTGAGTGTCCTCTGGCTCCCGAGCGTGCTCTGGCTCCCAGGCAGCAGCGCTGGGGGCGTGCGCGGCCTGGCCGTTGATGTCCCGCAGGGGGTGGTACCGATAGTCCCCGCGCTGCTGCTCCTGCCGCGCCCTCAGCACCAGCCCCACGTTCCCCAGGGCGCTGAGCACCAGCAGCAGGGCCAGCCCACAGCTCAGGGCCAGCCACGTGCTCCTGGGGGACAAGAAAAACCCACATAAGCACCAGCTCGGCCTCTGTCGCGCGTTCCCAGGGTGCAAGTGATTTGTCAAGGGTTGTCCTCCCTTCTCTCCCTTCCCAGGTTTGTGGTCAGGGAATTCTTTAGGCTGGAAAAGCCCTCTAAAACAGTCAAGTCCCCTGGTGCTGCCAAGGCCACCAATAACCCACATTCCCAAGCGTCACATCCCCTCCAGGGTGCTGACTGCTCTGGGCAGCTGTGCCACAGCCTGACCACCTTTTCCATGAAGAAATTTTCCCAATATCCAAACCTCCCCTGGCACAACTTGAGGCAGTTTCCTCTCCTCCTGTCCCTTATTCCCTGGGAGCAGAGCCTGACCTCCCCTGCTCCCTTCTCCTGTCAGGGAGTTGCAGAGTGAGAAGGTCCCCCCTGAGCCTCCTTTGCTCCAGGCTGAGCCCCACCCGTGTCCTGTGACAGCCTCTGAGGTGCACTGTGTGTACCACCCACTTACTCTGACAGAGAGAATCTTCCTGTGCTCCCCTCCTTATTCTGGGAAGCCAAACACTGTCCAGCTGGAAAACAAAGAGGGAAGAAAGGCAGTGTTGGGCAGGAGGGTGTAAAATTCCACTAAAAAAAGCGCAAGCTAAAGCAGAGCTGGTGACTAAACCACCGTTATGCACCAAGGCTGCTCTGTTCATCATTTTCCACAACCCCCAGGCCCTGCAGGTACCTCTGTGCAGCTGCTCCTGCAGGGCCCCGTCGTGGGTGGTGTCGCAGCTGCCGGTCTGGCGGTCGCAGGGACACGAGTGCTCACACGCACACTGGCTCCGGCAGTCGGGCCCAAACCAGCCCAGGGGACACTCTGGGGAGTTGAGACAGAGAGGTTGGTCATTGCCAAAGCTCTGCCTGCTCTGGAACCACCCAGGCTGTGGGTGCAGCTCCCCCAGCTCAGCTGAGCCTGCAGCAGCCTGGGAGCGCCACGCTGGGAGTTCTCTGCTGCCGTTTTGTGTGCCGGGGGGAAGTTTCAGGGATCACGAAATCCCAGCATGGTTTGGGCTGGGAGAGACCTTAAAGCTCATCCAGTGCCACCTCCTGCAATGGGCAGGGACACCTTCCACTGTCCCAGGATTCTCCAAGCCCCATCCAACCTGGCCTTGGACACTTCCAGGGAGGGGCAGCCACAGCTTCTCTGGGCAACTCCTCTGGGATGGAACTGTCTGAGCACTCCCAGGCTGGAACACCATCACTAATGGGATCAGGCACACGTGGAATTTACACCCTGCTGTAATTAACTTGTTCACTGGGATCCACAGGGCCCCAAGTGCCTCAGAAGCTGCAGTGGTGACACAGGGGAGAACAGCACCAGCCCCGTAAGCACTGGCACAAGGACAGCCGGACCGGGAAGGTGGGATGGCACAACAGCTCTGGAACACTCCACAGGCACTGACCTGGATCACCTGAAGCCTGGGCTACAGGCAGGGCCTGGTGCAACACTCTGAACAGTGGATGATCCTGTTCTACACTCAGGAGATTTGGGGCTGAGACTAAACAGAAATTCACAATTTTCTGCTGGTGAAGAAAACTCCTCCGTCCTCTCTGCTCCTTGCTGTCCTTTTTAGCCCACTTGGGTAGGACAGCAAGAGCTGGGAGCCAGCAGGTGACACTCCAGCTGTGACATTCAGGCCTGAGCTCACCTGGCAGACCTCCCTCTTGCTTTGTCTCCAAGAGGTGGCTCAGAGGTGGCACAAAACCCTCTCCCAGCCCAGGTGGCCCTTCAGAGCAGCCCTTACCGTGCTCACAGCTGGTGCCATAGAACCCAGGGGGGCAGGAACAGGCTCCGTGCACAGCGTCACAGGAGCCATTGTGCTGGCACTGGCACTTCTGGCTGCAAGATTCCCCATAGAAACCAGGAGCACAAGCTGCAGAGACAAGCAGGGAGGTCATCAGGGCCCTCACTACACAGTGACACACCCCAGCACAGCCACAGCTTGGGGTGTGTTTGGCCTCTCCCTTCCCTGCTCCCTCTTGGGAAGTGGTCCCCAGTCCCCTCTCCCTGGCTGTGAGAAGCAGAGTGCAGTAGCAGTGAGTATTTACCTTCTGTGCAGTTGCTGCCAGTCCAGCCGGCATCACACAGGCATCCAGCTGTGCAAACACATGGATCAGCCATTAATGACAACAAAAAAACACTTGGAAACAGCAGGGATGCAAAATTAGGAGCCACTGCCTCTTGAGGTGCCCCCTTACCCCTGCCAGGAAACCCCCAGAAGAGGAACCCTGCACTCACACACAGGGTGGGTTCAGCTGCCAAAGGCAGCAGAGTCCCTGCTGAGGGGATTGCCTGGGATCAACTCTGGGACAGCTGCTGCACCCCTGCACCCACCACGCTCTGCCCAGTCACTGCACCTGAATGAGAGTGAAACCAGAGCAAGGCAGAGAACAGGACTGAGCAGCACAGAGGGGCAGAAGCTGGGGGTGGACATTCCAGCAGTCCTTGGCTTTGAAATGAGTTTATGAAGTGACAATGGCACAGTCATAAAAATCATGACGTAGGAGAGGCAAGTAAAGCAGGAACAGTAAAGGGACGGGGCAGAACCAGCTGCTGCCACACAGCACAGTACAGTGCCCTGCCTCAAAAAAACCTGAAACAACCCTGGGGCAGGAAGGGAAATTGAGGCCCAGAGCTTGACATCAAGGCTTATTTCAGGCCCAGTTCCCAAGCCCTGAGCCGAGCCCTGCCCTGTTGGCTCCTGAAGGCAACGTGTTCTGCTTATCCCCACAGCTGCTGCAGGGGGAGGGCAGCCCCAGCGCCCAGGCAGGCACGGGACCTTCCCAGGGCCGCAGCCCCCCACCCTGTCCCGGACTCACAGGCGGTGCAGAGGCCGTGCAGGCTGCAGTTGGCAGGGCCGCAGTCCAGGCTGTCGCAGGCAGGGCCGGTCCAGAAGGGCCCGGAGCAGCGGCAGCGCCCGGCCTGGCACAGCCCGTGCCCGCTGCAGTCGGGGGGCTCGCAGCCCGGCTCGTGCACACACACCACGGTGGAGACGCGCCGGGGGCAGCGCCACGTGCTGTCAAAGGAGCTGGGGGGACACAGGAGGGGACACCTGAGCTGGGCAGACACTGGGCGGCCCCAGCCCCACCCAAAACCAGCCCATGTAACCCACAGATCGTCAGCCCCATTCACGCTGGCCAACAGCAATGGTAACAATAGGAAAATACACGTGTAAAGCTAGAGTTGAGCCAGTGCTTCAACTAACCATTAAATCCTCACTGGATAGGAGTAATTTCAAACATGGAATTACAGAAGCAATGCACAAAGTCTCCCTTTAAGCAGTCTCAGCTTCCTTGATTTTGGCATCCAACGTGCCTTTTCCTGAATATTATTTGCTTTGATATAAATTATATCATTGCCATTAGGGGAACTGAGTGTTAAATCCCTCCATGTTTACAGTCAGAGATGACTAAAGAGCTGAATTTAAAGTCAAATGTCCTTTAGGTTCCCCCCTGAGGCCAGGCAGGGTCTCCAAGGTAGTGGTTCTCTTCCATAAGCTGCTGACAGATCTCTGCTAATTCCCATGAAAGTGCAGCTCTGCATCTCTCAGTCTAAGAGCTGCTGCCTTATCCGATTCCCACATCAGGCCACTCAATCACAGCTTTGCTGTCTGTCTGAAACCAGCTCAGCTTTAATCCTGGATGACTGAGTGGAAAAAATACGGAGGCACTCAACTACTTAAAATGCTAGAGCCTCTCTCTCTCCCCCAGATCCTGTCACCTGCCTTTGCTGTGCCCTCCTGGCTGAGCTGGGGGCAGGACTGGGCTCTGCATCCCAAAAGGAGCTGCAGGGCCACCTGTGCAGCCCTGGGCACGAGCCACCAGCACCTACCAGTGCTCAGAGGGGTAGTTGGCGAGGGTCCCGTTTAAGACCAGCGTGGCAGAGCCTCCACCATCCAGGTTGATGGCATTGATGAGTCCCTGCTGCTTCAGGAATTCTGCCATTTCCCACAGGTTGATCCTGCAAAGCAAAGGTGATTTGTTGATTTGACTTCAGTGAAGCTGCTGTGGTAGAAGTGTGTCACTCTCCTTGGTGGAAGGAGAAGCTCTCCCATCCCAGCCGCCCTGACTCGCTGTCTGGGGGCTGCGTGAGCCTTCCCTGGCTCCCTTGAGCTCTGCGAGTCTCTGCCTTAAAACACAGCCCTGGCAGCTGCAGAGTCGCTCCAGCTGAGGGATTTCAGACCTTCCCCAAGCCCTTACCCCCTGGATTCTGTCTGTCCATCCACGTGGACCAGGACCAGCCGGCCCTGGCGGTCGTGTCCCACCGCAGTCCTGGCCGAGATCACGTTGATGAACTTGTCGAAGGTCCCTGTGCAGGAGAGGGAACAATTCACATCCAGCTGGGCCAGGAGGGGCCATTCACACACCTCTGTCTGCAAAACAGCTCCCAGCAAGGGGCTCCTCCGAACTGAACCAGTGAGAGCACAGCCCGGGCTCCTCCTGTTCATCCAAGCCCCACACAAGTGCTCTGGATTAAGTTTTTGTCTGGCACAGACAAAGCAAGGGATCCACCAGCCTGCAGCTTCAAACTCCTGTAAGAGGCAACTGCTCTGAGTTTCTCTTCACAGGTTAGATGGGGTATTAGGGAGAAATTCTTCCCTGTGAGGGTGGGGAGGCCCTGGCACAGGTTGCCCAGAGAAGCTGTGGCTGCCCCAGCCCTGAAGTGCCCAAGGCCAGGTTGGACAGGGCTTGGAGAATCCTGGGATATTGGAAGGGAGGTTGGAACAAGACGGTCTCTAAGGTCTCTTCCAACCCAAACCATTCCATGATTCCATGGAAGTGCCCCTCCTTCCAAGAGCCCCGTGGGAAGGACAATCCATGGCCAGGCTCCCCAGGGTTTACCTGTGGTTTGAGTGTCCCCACACTCGGCCACCTGGCTCTCATTGATGTAAACTTCTCCATCTCTGAGGAGCCAAACCACCCCACTCACAAGCTGCACAAAAGGGTTTGTTTGATCCAAGACATCCTCCTCAGACAGGTAACTAGGAAAGAGAGAGCAGGAGGGGTTACCCACGGTCACAGCAGTGTCATGTAAAAGCCTCTCCTGCTGCCAGCAGGCTCCAGAAGCAGGGAAAGGGGGAGAAGGTGTTGGAATGAAGGGTAGTTACATCCAAAACCAGAGGACAAGCAGTGTGAAACACTACTTTAGCAGCCAGGGTGGCCCCTGTTCTCTGCTCTTCTGCACAAACCCACAGCTCAAGATGGTCCCAGGCCACTGGGTCTGAAACAACTCCTGCCAGCAATGTGGCCAGTGGACCTGAGCCAGGACAACAAGGACAGAAAGCATCTGGCAGAACACAAGGCCAGAGCCACTGCCAAGGACTCAGGGATCTGTGGAAGCAGCTGTAACATCTTGCTGCCTGTCAGCTTCCATCCTCCACAGCTGTGACACCAAACAGCTTTGGAGAGGATTTAGAGCTACAGCATTCAGCCTCCTGCAGCTGCACCGAGGGGAAGACTCTGCTGGCTGCTACCTGCTCCCCTCCATCTGGGAAGAGCTTCCTCTGCTCCCCCAGGCAGCAAACCCTGTCACTGACCAGCCAGGCACTAAAAGCACTGTCCAGCTGCCACTGCCACACTCGGGTGTTGTGTGTCATCAGAGGGTGCTTCCCAAGGGATGGTCCTCTCTCAAGGATCAGGGTGATGAATAACGCCTGCCTCACCAGAGCCTGGTGCTGGGGGTGATGTTTGTAACAGGAGAGACAGGAGCAGGGGCTGCAGCTGGACAGAGCTCTGGCTGTATGCTCTGCCTGTGCTTCTGGGTTTAAAACTGACTCTTTTGGGCAAAAAAAGCTTTTTGTTTTGTAAAAAGGTGTAATTGCAAACACCTGAATGAAAAACATGCAAAAAGAACTCCCCTTCTCCATGGGAAGGGAACACCAAGACAACACGAACACGGCTGAAAATGGATCAAACCACACAACAGCTTGGCCATTTTAAAGCCTGAAATCCCCCATTATCAGCCCAGAAAGGGGCAGCAGCTCTGCAGGGTGGGGGTAACAACATGCCCTGTGCTCCATCCTGCTGGTCATGATGCAGTGAAAGAATGAAAGGTGAATTACTTTCCCCACTGCCCTGACAGCCCAAATTATTTACACCCAAGCTATTTCTAGGGTCATGGTTTGGAAGCCACAAAGCCACCGAGCACCACTAACAGGGACACTCTGCCAGAGCAGGAGAGAGCAGGGCAGGACTGAGATTAAGGACCTTGCAGTTGCTGTTGGTCCCCTCAAGAGAAGCCCCTCACTAAAGACATGTCACCACCTCAGGCAGCCCCTGTGCCACAGAAGTGAAGGCCTTGGTGCTCAGGGCTGTCAGAGAACAGCTGCAGGATAAAGCCCTGGCTTGGCACAGTCAGTTTGACTTTGCAGGGACCCTTGCTGAGGCCTGGGAGTGAGCTACCAGAAGGGTGGGGAATGCAGCCAGCAGCTGCAGCAGCTTCCAGGCTGTTGCTCTATCTTCTGAAACCATCAGTAGGACCCTGGGAGCCCTTCTGCACACTTTAGGGTTGCTGCAGCTCCTGAGGCCTTTCATTCCTGGGAGCACTACAGTTCCCCTGCCAGCTACTCCTCATCTGAGGGTTCTGTCTCCAGCTGCTTGGGGAGTGTCACACACCAAGGTGGGCAATAAGGCCAGTGGCACCTGGCTTGGACCAGCCAGTGTGGCTGGACCAGCAGGCCCAGGGCAGTGCCCTCCCTGTGCTGGCACTGCTGGGGCACCTCCAGCCCTGGGGGCAGTTCTGGGACCCTCA
>JAWWES010000035.1:1260952-1274404 GCA_035583135.1 Lophotriccus pileatus | reverse complement strand
GTCCCCCCTGAGCCTCCTTTTCTCCAGGCTGAGCCCCCCCAGCTCTCTCAGCTGCTCCTGCTGCTCCAGCCCCTCCCTCAGCTCCATTCCCTTCCCTGGACATGCTCCAGCCCCTCAGTGGTCCATCCTCTCATGGTCCATCCTGCTCAGATCCTTCAGCAGAGCCTTCCAACCCTCAAGCAGATCAACACTCCCACTCAACTCGGTGCCATCTCCAAACTTGCTGAGGCTGTGCTCAAACACTTATGCATAAAGATATTAAATATGTTTCCATTTTTACAGTATACCTTTATTTTAACCTTCTCTCTGCAGAGCTGGCTGGCTCTGTTATGATGTGCACATTTCTGTGGGGAGAGCTGTAATATTCTTACCAGTTTTCCTGTCATCTTGCAGTGGGTCCAAAGCTTTTCCAGTATGTCATAAAGGTCCTTGTGCAATCAGTGCAGTTACTGTACACACTGCTGAGGATAGACCAGCCCTCCTATATTCTTCTTCAGGTATGTTTTGTGGGGGACTAATTTTAATAAAAACAAATTCTGCTACTTCACAAGGCACTTTTAGAAGTCTCAGACGTTGTTCTAGTTATTTGAGAGCTGAACTGGCTCCATCAATGGTGTAAACCTGTATCAAAGTATTTTTTTGCCTCCAAGCCTTGATTTTTCTGTTAGCAACTCAGGTTTGCTCTTCCTGTTAATTGTTGGGCTTTTAGACTTCATTGGCATGGGCAGTAGTAAAGAATAAATCTCGCTAGAAATGCTGTTGTGTTTATTGGAGGGGGCTTTTGATCCTGATCCAAGGTGAAATTTGAAGTGCCTACCAGTCTTCGTAGGTGAATACAAATAGTCTCTGGTCATTGAGCTCCTTTAAAGCGATGTAATTTCAACGATTGGATTTTTTTTCTGGTAGTTGCTTTGTGTTTGTCACTTGACCACGCTCTTATGCTGTTTCTGGTTTATTTTGGAGCAGAATCCCCCAGGCTTACCCAGTATAGCTGTTGCCTGGGTGGCAGGTCTGTTCTGGAGGAGCAAACTGATCATTGATTGGCACAACTATGGATACACCATAATGAGTCTGAGTCATGGGAGGAACCACCCGCTGGTGCAGATTGCAAAATGGTTTGTACAGTCACTTCTCCTTTGAATTACATAGCTGGGTGGGATTCAGAATGGAAACCAGTGGGGAGAATATAATTGGCAAAGGGCTGTGTGTGAGAGGGATTTCTGGGGTTTGCTGTGCTGAACTGGTTTCTGTTTCAGAAAACATGTTTTGAAATCGCCTTTGTTGGACACGTAGGGGGGTGGTTTGAAGTAGGCTGATTGCTTTTATGTGCGTATGCAAACTTTGATCTTGTTATTAGAATTTCTCTATATGTACTGAGGTTTTTTATTCTCTAATGCTCCTTTACACTCTAGCTCTCCCTTAAAAAGCTCCTTCTTGCTGAATCTAGTTGGTTGTGTGCAGTTAAAGGCTTTCTAGTATAGGTGTTGGAGTCCTGCTGTAGCCCTTCTCATAAACTGATATTGCTGCAGCACAAGGAGTCCGTTAATAACTGGGAATAATTGGTAATTAAATTTCAGTTTTGGGGGCAGTTGGGTTGCTTTTTGTTTTGTTTGGCTTTCACTTGTCGTGGGCACTGAGGGCAGTTAAAGCAATTGCCTGCCTGTGGTTTCTAACTGGCATTTAATTTTTGTCAGGTATGAAAAGCTTTTTGGGCGCTTGTCTGACTATAACTTGTGTGTCACTGATGCGATGAAGGAGGATCTCTGGATGAATTGCAACATAAAGTAAGTCACAGATTACTCTGTGTGTGCCAAGTAAAATGAAAGAACAGATCTCTGAGGATTCAGGGGGATCCTACAAAAGCAACACCACTGAATCTTATTGGCTCTGTTTTGTAATGAGCCAGTGGAATGTGGGCAATCGGGAGTCTTCATTACCCTTCTTAATTAACACCCAGTTGACTGGGAGGTGGCAGTCCAGGTGTCAGGGAGGCTTGCTGCTTAGCTGCCAATAGAATGGGAATAATCTCTGGGATTTTTAACAATTAGGCTGCCCTGACAGCTTTTCTTTTGCAGATCAGGGTTGCTCAGGAACAGTTAGCATAAACTTAAAAATCCAGACAGTGATGTCTGCAGTTTGGACAGGTGCATTTCACCCCTAGAATAGGCACCATGACAGGTCTCTTTGTTACAGGATTATTGTGTCCAACTTGGTGTATTCCAGCAAACTTCAGGCATACAGATAGATTTAAGAGTCAAAAAAACTAATTAGTTTCAATATTGATTAACTTAATTACTTTTTGTATTAGGTGTTCATCCTGTCACTGAACCAGATACATGTTGTTACATCTATATCCTGTCTAAGCTACTCCTGTGTTTCCTCCCAGGGCAGTAACTCTGTATGACAAACCAGCTTCTTACTTTAAGGAGACACCCTTAGACCTGCGGCACCGCCTGTACATGAAGCTGTCCCGGGACTATGAGCCCTTCCGAGCAGGGTAGGTGTGAGAGCAGCTGCACTGGCAGCCCCTCACGGAGCGCCACGAAGCTGTGGCACGGGGGTACCACAGGTACTCGTGTGGGGGCCAGGCTCTGAGCCCCACAGTGCTTGGAGCAGCTGATGCTGTGCAGGCTGGCTCAATATCATGGGGAGAGGCCAGAAGTGAAATCACCAAACTGTGGTGACACAGGACTTGGTGTGTTTTGTTTTTAAAGACGTTGGCACAGGCAGCGAGGCAGTCTGTGACAGAGTATCTCTGGGGTGGAGCTCAGCAGTTGTCTGGCTCCCGTGGTCCTAAATGGCAATGGTTGGATGCTTCCTTAACAGCACCTCTTCCTTCGTTACTGTGAGAGCCTTCAGGGTCTCAGTTTGAGTGTTGCACATTCCCCTCTGGCTGTGTGCAGGATGTCACCTGGAGCAGATTGGCTGGGGAGTTACTTTGCCAAACTAATGCTTGCAAAAGCAGTGCAATCCATAGTGTGCAGTGAATTTTTTTTTAAATGCCCACCTCAGAACATGTAGGGTCTGAGTTTAATGCCATAAACGTGCTGTTGGCCTCCATGCTCTCTGCTGTGAGACAGGGCTGGAAAGGGAGGCTGGCTATTTGCTCAGCTTGTTAAGGAAGACACTCTGCTGGAAGATGGAATCGTGTCTGTAGCAGTAGGAAGCAGGAAAAATGGCCTGTCCTGATCTGGTACTTCTCCAGAGCTCTGTACTGGGATGCCTCTGTTTCTGGAGAAGTTGAGCAGCAAATCTGAAACAACATGTTTGGAAATTCCTGCCTCTCAAACAGTGTTTGCTGCTGCTGCTGGCTGGGTGTGTAGCCCATCCTGAGGAAGCTGTGTCTCCATAGTGCAGAGCCTGTGGGTTCCAGTGCTGAGAGATCTGCCTTCACAGAGAGGGATGGCAGGGATGGACGTGTGGTGCAGGCCAGGGGCCGGCCAGCTCTTCTCATCAGCAGCACCAGCTGGACAGGTGGGGAAACCTTGCATTTTTCATCCAAAGCTACGGCTGTTTTTACTTCCTCACACCTGAAGTTATGGTTTTCCTTCATTTGCCTGGAAAAAATGGAAGACAAGGTGTATATGATACAACTAAACGTGGCATAGCATATAGAATGCTAAAAATTAATGATTTTTTAAAGTTATATTTTAATTATAGAGCTACAGTCTAGAGGCTCAGCTTTAAGGATGGTTAAAAGAGATTTCCTACTTCTTTTTTGGCTTTCATTCTAGATGTACTATCTTGCATGGTGGTGTAAAATAGTTAATGAATTTAAAATATTTACTCCTTACTGAGCACCCTGGTCTAATGGAAGGTGTCCCTGCCCATGGTAGGGCTTGGGACAAGGGGAGGTTTAAGGTCTCTTCCGACCCAAACCAGTCTGGGATTCCGTGGTGCATAATTATGTCACTTTTTTCCCTCTGTGTGAAGAAGGGAACAGAAAAGGGAAACAAATCCATTGATAGTAACCATGGGCATATTTGTCTTAGAATTGTCAGGCCGGTTTTTACACTGAGTTCTTTAGTGTAAATTTTAACTTGATAGCTTTGAAGATGTGCAGCATTTGTGAGTGGTTTGTCTACCATATTGCCAGCAAGGGAAGCAAATAAACACTGTCTGTGGTTATAGACTTTTATGTATGAAAGCAGATTAGCAGATTTTAATAGGAAAAGCATGGCCTCTACTAAATCATGTTGGTGAGGTGAGTCTGATTGTGGTTATTTAAAGACAGTAATGCATCATAAATTATACAAATATGGATGTCACTAATAAAGCCTTCTCTTTCAGAGGATGAAGACTTCTCTGTCCTTTTAAAAGCTTTAGAAGGTGGGTATGAAGGATTAATCTCATTTTTCCAAGCGTTATTTTCTGGATACTTAAAAAAGGGTTTTGCTAAACCCTATTCAGGTGAAAATGCAGCTGTATTTGATTAATTAGCACTTGTTTAAGAGTAGTAATTGAAATACAGAAATGCAACATCTGGATTCAATTAGAGGAGTTGTCAGAGAGAATTACATCTCTAACTAGGTTCTAAATTGCAGTTTTATTTTCTAAGCTGTTACACATACTCTCCATAGGCATCTGCTAATAGGAAGGAAGGGAATACTTGGTCTAATTTTGTAGGCTTTGCAGCAGCTGATCTGTTGAAGCAGCTGATTGTGAGGCAGTTGAACAAATGCTTTCTGCATAAACAGAGCATGATTTATTTCTTTACAAGTTTGTAAATTTTACCATTGCTGAATTTACTACTGTTTTACCAAGTACATGCCTGTACAGAAATTCCTTGCAGTAGGAAGCCAAATAATTAATACACTGTGACCACTGACAAACCAACCATCTGTGTATTTGTGGCCTCCAAGCAGTGTTTTATCTTCCCCAGATTATGAGAGGTTTATTGAGGAGGGAGCCAAGCTTCCAGCTCTGGTGTGTGTCATAACAGGTAAGGGTCTGTTTGTGTTACAGTTCTTTCAGTGCTGATACAGAACATTCATTTTCACTTTTGTTCTGTGGGGAGAAGGGACTGGAGCAGCAGGAGCAGCTGAGGGAGCTGGGGGGGCTCAGCCTGGAGAAAAGGAGGCTCAGGGGGGACCTTCGGGCTCTGCAACTCCCTGACAGGAGGGGGGAGCCGGAGGGGGGTTTCAGGCTTTGCTCCCAGGGAACAAGGGACAGGACAAGGGGAAACAGCCTCAAAGCCAGGGGAGGTTTAGGTTGGATACTGGGAGAATTTCTTCATGGAAATAGTGGTCAAGCACAGGCCCAGCTGCCCAGGGCAGAGATGGAGTCCCCATCCCTGGAGGGATTTAAAAACCATGTGGATGTGGCACCTGGGGACATGGATTAGTGGTGCCCTTGGCAGTGCTGGGGGGATGGTTGGACTTGATGATCTTAAAGGGCTTTTCCAACCTTTACTATTCCATGATTATGTATTGATGGCAAATTCTTTTAAATACTGGATGAGACAAGTCTAGGTACACATCACTTTTAAAGGGACTTGGATTTTTATGTGTCTTTTGGGGGATCTTGTGTGGTGTCCTTTTGGACATACCTGCTACAACAGGAGCTCGTCAGCCGCACAGTAAGATTCACAGACCACCCTATTTTCAGTCATCATGATGAAAACTATTATATATTATTATTTTCTTTTTTAAACAGGTAAAGGACCTCTGAAAGACTACTACAATGGACTGATACAGAAACTGCACTTTAAACATATCAAGATCTGCACTCCATGGCTGGAAGCTGAGGATTACCCTCTTTTACTTGGTAAATAGTGGGTGATGAAATAGGCTTGAGAATGTGAAAAACACCTTGGCACAGGGGCAGAGAACTGATACAGATTGTGCACAGAACCCGGTAGAATATAGTGAGGAGTGTTGCTGGTTAGTGACAGGACACTCATGGCTTTGACTCATTCCAGCAAAAATGTTGAATTTCTCTGGCTGTTTGCTTTTCCCAAAAAGTTGGCTTTAGTACTTGGTGCTGTTCGAGCCTATTCCTTGCACTCTTTGTTTCTTCTGGCTGTGCTGAAATACAACTGCCTGTCCACGTTCCCTTATTTTCAGGGTCACTCCTCTAAATGAAATAAAAAGCTTTTCACTAAGCAACTAAAAGTAGCTGAAATTTTTAATTAACTTGTCATTGGAATGTTATTCCCTCAGCATGTTCATTGTAACAGCATAAAGTGGGAGTAATAAAGTAGTAAAACACATGTTCAACTTGATCTCCGTTCTGCAGGATTAGAGCCTGACAATTTATATGGCTGTAAAACACTGCTTATTTGGTCCTTTTCAAATAATGAACATAATGGCTATAAAATCACGCTGTAATTTCTCTGTTTTGAGATGACTTGATCTGGGAGAGGTCACCAGTGAGCCAAGCAGTGTATCCTGTCTGGTTTGTGATGGATTTTTCCTTCACTTATCCCTTCTTAACAGATTAAGAGGCAGAAAGGCTGTTTTAACATATATGAAACTTTAAAATCCCCTTTATTTTAGTATGCACTCACTTATTTTGTTTCTGAAACTTGACTCATTTTAGTCACAAAATATATTGTGCTTCCCCCCCACCCCCCACCACCGAGTGCTTGAAACAGAGTCAGTCTGGTTGGTTGGAGGGGGCTTGGGTTTACCCTGCACCACCCAAAGCAGCACAGAAATAAAGGTTTGCAGCTGCTCTCAGAGAATTGAGGCTGTTCTGTTTGCTTTTCAGGCTCAGCAGACCTGGGGGTGTGTCTCCATAAATCATCCAGTGGTTTGGATTTACCCATGAAGGTGGTGGATATGTTTGGCTGCTGTTTACCTGTGTGTGCAATATATTTTGAATGGTAAGACCTCGTTCTGTTACAGATCAAGTGATTCACAGAAAAAGTACTCTTACAAAGCCAGAGTTCAGCAGCTGCTGCAGGAGTCCAGTGAGATTCCTGCATTGGGCCATTTTTGAAATTCAGTCAGTTAGAAATCAAGGTTGTTTTAAACTTTTTAAAACAACATTAGTTTCTACAAAGTTCAGAGCGTTTCATACAACCACTTACCTAAAAAAAAATCCCCGTTATCCTTTGTTTCCATCTATTTAATTTTAAAAAAGCCTCCTTCCGTTCAGTGGAGGGTTGAGTGTATGCATAGGCAGCCTTGGAATTCATGGTCCTTTGGGAAAACAGTAGCTTTATAAAGGAAGGTAAATTCTCTGTGAGGATTTCATGATGGATCATGGAAAAATTCTCCTTGTGGGTTAGTTTTAAAGTAGATTATCGCCCTGATTTTTCACGTATGTCCAGTTGAGTGGCCCTTTGGTACAGCTGTGGTAGATTTAGTCTGACAGGAGAAAAAGTCTTTAAATGAGAAGATTTTCAGCTGCCTTCTCCATCCCATGATGTCAGGTTCACTGGGCTCCTGTCCAGTGATAATGTTACAGCTATCCAGGCCTGGCCCCTTTGGGTGTCACTGTACGACATTTGAGATGTCCCACTTGCTGCTTTTTGTCTCATTTTTTCCCTCTTGGCTTCTTTTCACAGTTTACACGAACTTGTGAAGCACAATGAAAATGGTCTGATATTCAGGGACTCGAGTGAACTCGCAGAGCAGCTGAAGGTAAAGGCTCTGACTCACTTCTGCCCTCGCAGGTGTAACCCCGAAGGTCCCCCCACGGGAGCAGCCCTTTCAGAGCTGAGTGTCTGTGCATTTTGCTTCCTCAGAAGGCCCTGCTTGGCCTGGTGAACGTTATTTGCCTCGCTTGTGTTTCAGTGTGAATCTGGAGCTGGCAGAAGCACTGAAAATATTGTCATTGCTCTGTTTCTGGGGCCAGACCTGAGAAAGTCTCACTGCAGCTTTGTAGTTGAGGGTTATCGCTGGGGAGGCTGCAATGAGCCCGAAAAGGAACATGATGGTATTTTTGTGGTTTTGCTTTTTATGTTACAGATGCTTTTCTGGGAATTTCCTACCCTGGAAGGCAAACTGCACAGCTTCAGACAGAACCTCAGGGCGTCCAAGGAGCTGCGCTGGGACGAGAGCTGGGACCAGACCGTGCTGCCCTTGCTGGGGCACAAGGAATGACTGTGGGGAGGGAGGGTGGCAAAGCTGATACATTCCTGGACTGCAGACATTTGATAACAGTGAATAAACACTTTGTATTATCTACAGTTGCAGTTTTTAACCACTTCATCTTGGAAGACGTGTTTGCACACTCTTCCTCCTTTCCAATTCGAGCTTCCTGTGTAAGGGTAGAGCTGAAGGTGCAGCTGGAGCTGTTTGCTGTGTCACCTGTGCTGCTCAAAGGCCACTTTTTGGTGAAGATACTTGAATACAGATAGAAACTATTACCACTTTTACCTACTGTACACTTGGCACCTTAGTATGTGATTTAGGTATGTTGGGGTTTTTTTTGGCAAGTGGGAAGTGCCTTTTATTTGAGTTGTTTTATTTGTACCGGTCAGAGGTTGGACTTGATGATCTCAGTCTTTTCCAATCAAAATTATTCTGTAATTTAACTGAGGATACGGTGGGGGTTTTGTTTATTCAACCAGTTAATGTTGCCTAGAGACACACTGAATATCCTCTTGTATGATTTTATTGAGACAGAGCTGTTTTGTTTCAAAGTTGTTTTCCTTTTTCCAGTTGTGTGCAGGACTGTGGAAGTGCAGCTGCTGGGGTGTGACAGCTTTGCTGGGTACTTGGAGGAAAACAGAGCATAAAATTTATCTCTTTTGGAGCAGATGAATAGAACAGGGGAAAACAAACCCAAAATATACGTGTAACGTAATCAAAAGCACTTTGTGAGTGCTCACTCAGGTGCACCCTTCAGCTTTTCATTAAGATCAGTGCATGCAGGCCTAATGCTTCCAAGTTTTTTTCATCACCCTTTTGGTTATAAAACAGATGTCAGTCATTTAAGGAATAGAAGTGCTTGGTTTTATCATGTGGTTATGCTTCTGAAAGCTCAGGGGTGGGAGGTGGTGACAGTGGGTTCTGCATCAGCATTTTTAGACCCTCTGACTGAGTAATCATTGAAAATCTGCTTTGTTCAGAAGGAAAAAGGTGAAAATAGAAGAGTGAAGTTGCTTTACTGCAGGAGTTGGGCAAAACCTCCAGCTTCTCGACTTAAGAATGGTTCATAAAGGTTTATTTGTCAATATTTCACTGTATCTTTCCTACTGTTTTCAGTCAGGGGATTTCGCCATTCCCCTTTAGCCATTCCTGTGCACATGGAGATAAACTGGGCACTCCTCTAATTAAACAGTAATGCCAAAAGCTTCAGAGAGGTTTCATTTTCCTGTGATAAAAATTTTAGATGTAAAATGAGCCATCTCTACAGAACCTTTGAGTGATTTGAATTTTTTGTAAGGGAGCTGCTGTCTGGGCTGCCAGTTTGCATTTTCTCTAGAAATAATACCTTTGAGTTCCTCCTCTTTGGGGACAGGGAACTCAAACCTGGGCTGGGGTAACTTCTGCTTAACCCCAGCAGTTGTGGCTTCTCTCAGCTTGAAGAATAAAATGATCCTTCAGGTTTCAAGTTACCTACCACCCATTTTCCTCTCCAGTGCCATGGAAGGAGGAGGCTGAAGTATTTGTTCATTTTCCTGTAAGTAGCTTTTAAAACAATAAAGAGAAAAAAGGAAGCCTAAAGAGGAGAATGAGCAGCATTTGATCTTCTGCTTCAGGACCAAGAGGAGAATGATAAATGGACAGTGGAGAGTTTCCAAGCAGGTGAGCTCAGTCTTTCCTCCTTGCAGGATCCCTGCAGCATTGCTGGGGAGTAGGTTCCTCTTTTATTTCCTGGCCAGCCTGAGAGGAAGGTCCCAGCAGCCAGTGGTGAAAGTGGCAGCTCTTAAGTGAGAGGAATGTACCTCAGTTTGATTTTTGTCATCACTGCAGGGTAAAGATGCCCCTGATTTCCAGCAGAGCCTGTCACCTGCTCTTACAGCCTGGGACATCCCACAGCTCTGTAGGTATAATCACTGCTCGTTTAGTGGTTCATTTTTAACACTGACCAGACTGCCAGTATCTACAAACAAGTATTAAAAAAAAGAGTAGACAATTACAGCTGGTTTTAATATTTAAAAATATTTATTACTCTGAACCATCGTTTTGCTCCCTCGCCCTGCCATCCTGCAGGTTTGCCTCCAGCATTAACCAATCAAAACACAGTTAAAAAAACTTGAATTCTGTTGCCTTCTACAGAATTAAAGTGCAGTATGATTAGGGCTTTTTTTTTTTTTTATTGTTAGAGGTTCACTCATTTTTCAGGGGCAGCAGCTTCTTTGCAGACATGCTGGAAATTACAGGAGGAAACAACTCCCATTGACAACAGCCCCTGTGTACAGTCCAGCACCTCTGGTGTGTGCTTCCAGAATTCAGGATGATCTTGTTGCAAGGATGACACAGCCCCTGTTGGTCTCCAAATTCTATTTGCCAAGCCTATATAAATAGCTGGAGAATAGTTACATTTGGCTGCACATCATAGAGAAAATTACTGTTGCTGTGGGCTGGAATCATCTGCCACCTGATCCCGACTTTATCTGTGAAGAGAAACACTGGGAATCATATTTAGGCTTAATAAAATGAAGAGCATAAGTTGCATGACAAATTCTATAAGAAGAGATCTTTACCATGCTGTGAAAGAAAAGCTACAGGCAAATGCTTTGAGTGTTTTTTAAAAGATACCAGTAATGCCTCTCTCAGCATCATTTTGTGAGTTAACCAGTTGCTGAGTAGTTGACACTCTGCAAAATACAGGCTATAGAAGAGTATATGAAGAAAATTCCCATTTTATTTAAGCTCTAGTTGGCTTTTAACCCTCAAAGAACAGGAGAGATAAGATGAAGGGTTTAGGCTGCATCTCTGTTCTTTATCACTGTGACAGAGCAGCACAGATGGTTTCCCTCCTTTAAGCTTAACCCTTTTTAGTTTCCTCCCTTTTGAGTCCCCCACACTTGCCATTTATCCTTTCCAGATGGGAGTTGTGATAGCCAGGATGTACCTAAGGGTAAGTTCCAACCTCCTGATCAAATCCACGAGGAAAAGCTACTGCTCTTAAACACAGCTCTGGGATAACAATCTGACACCTGGACAATGCTCCTCACCAACAAACGCTGCTCTTCATCTCTACCACAGAAAAACTGATGGGGAAAGAGGCAGAGCTATTGAACACCTGATGAAAGAGGCCCCTACCCAGCTCAGCCTGGAACAGGTGATACGTGGCTGGGTTACGGATTGTGAAGGCAATGAAGACCTCGGGAGCTTTTCTGTCTGCTCTGGAGGAGGAGAGCTTCTGTAGCATCCCAATGAGGGCTAAAATTATCTCTGGATCATACACCACATCTGCAAAAAAACCAAAACAAAACAGGGGAAAACATACAATATTTATTGAGAATTGAGCAGAATGAGAACTGCAAAACAAAAATATAAAATATTCACAGTGCAGGAGAATATGTGGTTTTTTTTTTTTATTCAGGGGTTCAAAATTCCCAAGGAGAAAGCTTCAGAAATGCTTGTTTTATGTGCTATGCCCTCATCTCTACCATCACTCCAAAATCACTAAAAATCTGTGCTCCTTTTTGTAAATGGATTGTCAGGTATTTTGTTTAGGCCCATCCTAAGGGAGACAGCAGGAACACTGAGTGTCGGGGCTGTTACCAGGGCCCTTGGCAAAGCAAACCTGCCTTGTTAAAAATGGGTGTTTGAGAGACTGGTGGCAAAGGACTTGCAGCAATTTGAATCCTGAGTTGTTTCCTGGAGAGCAGAAATAGTGATGGGAGGTGAGAGTGAGCACCAAGGGGCACAAAATGCTGATGCTCAGAGGTGGCTGGTTACTGCAGGGAAGTGTTGAGGTGTCTGTACCACTGACAGACACAGCAGTTGTGACCCAACATAGGGCACATCCTGCAGTCATGAGTAACAGCAAAGAGCAGACAGATGTAAATCTCCTTTAGTTCTTGTCTTCAGAGTCCAGCTTGGGCTGGTTTGGGCAGTGAACAGTGTTGTTGGCATTGGGTACCACACAGTGGCTTCATCTTACAGAATTCACATTCACATCTCATGATACTTTGGATGACAAAGTCATTTTCTCACATGGATTCTCAGGTAATTTTTGCTTTGCAAAGCTCCAAATCAGGGAGGGAAACTGTAGCTGTAGCTGAGACACTTTACTACCACTAGATTTTCCACTATTAGATTTTCTATAATTTCCCTCCAGATTTATATATTGGGCAAGTCCAAAAAAGGGCTGCAGTTATTTGGGTTTTTTTAATGCTGTCATCCCTCCAGAGCCTGCCAGGACTCGGAGTTCTGCACCCCTGTCCCTCCAGCCTGCTCTCCTGCTGGGTCCCAGCAGCGAGGTGACGTACCTGCTGCGATGACAACGTCAGGCTGGAGACCCAACAGCTGTTTTTCTGTCACTGAGCCCCAGTCGAGTTCTGCAACAATCAGTTTGGGGGTTTGGCAGTTCTTTGCTTCCACCTCCTGCCCTGGGGGCTCTGTTTGGATGCACCAGGTCACTTCGAAGCCATTGAGACGGATGTTCTCTCCCAGCTGTCTGAGAACACGGTGGTGGCAGTCACTAAATATGTATGTCTTGGGTTGGCAGGTCTTACAGATGGCAATTCCAGTGAAGCCAATCCCACTTCCTAATTCCAAGACTGTCCTGAAGGATAACAGAGTAAAGGAAGTACTATTAGGGCTCTACATCAAGTTGGAAATCAGAAAGACTGGAAGTAAAATTAGAGGTACAACGAGCTCCAGATAATTTCAATAATTTTTGAGTAAACCATCCACAACCTAACCTTTATCTCAAACGACTGGAGAGCTGGGAAATGCTGAGGGTGAGCATAAATTAATTACCTGAAATGCTGCTTTTGCATATGGCACAAAGCATTCCCAGTGCGGGGATGAGAGACATTCCCACCTGGTTTTAGCCATCTGCATCTGCCTCCCCCTGAACTGCTTCTTTCCATAGCCAGGGGAGAGAAACACACACTGAGCAGCCCAGTTCCTTTGGGAGTCAGTATTTTAAATTATCTTTCCCTCAAAAGTGCTTGTTCCTCTCAAATGCTTATTTATGAAGTCCAGACAATGTGATCAGACCTGCACATGGCTTGTCTAACGCTGGTGAGATGGATCCCAGCAAGGAGTGAAGTGCATTAGTTAAATTACTGAACACTGAACAGCTGAATTTCAAAGCAAGTCAGGCTGCACAGTGCCAGGGTTTTGATCTGAACCCCTGCACTGACAGAACTGCAAGGTCCTCTCCTGAGTCACAGCTTGACTTGCAGAACAGACAAGAGCAGCAGTTACCCAGCAGCAAACTTAAATATTACTGTTATAAATATTGTCTGTTGTTAAACTACAGTTCTGTAGCTCACAGTAACAGAGGGCTGGAGCCTCTCTGCTCTGGAGCCAGGCTGGGAGAGCTGGGGGGGTTCACCTGGAGAAGAGAAGGCTCCAGGGAGAGCTGAGAGCC
>JAWWES010000035.1:1221517-1248143 GCA_035583135.1 Lophotriccus pileatus | reverse complement strand
GGCCCGGCCGCCCCGCCACACCTGTTGCCGTTGGGCCCGAGCCGGGGCTGGAGGCCGGGGCGGCCCGGGGGGGTAGGGCGGGCTCGGGGTTCCTTCCGCGGCGGTTTGGGGTGACCGGGGGGCTGCGGGGCCCCCATCGCGCCCCAGCGCGGCCGCACGGCCGGAGCGGCATTACAGGGGCTTGAGGGTCCCGCAGCGGCCGCGGGGGGACGGGGCAGGCTGCGTGATTCCCCGCATTAGGCTGCGATGCCTGACCTGCCCTCGCCCTGCGCTCGGGGCAGGGAGAGCTGAGCTCGTGGTTCTACCCTCGGGCAGGGGAGCCCGGCCGGGGGCTCTGCTGGGCGAGGGAGCCCGGCCGGGGGCTCTGCTGGGCAGGGGAGCCGCCTTAGGGCACTGCTGGGTGTCTGCTCCCGGCAGGACCAGAGCAGAGCCCCCGGTACCCAGGGTTGCCTGTCCTTCAGATCTGCGCTTTCACCCTCGGGCTAGACCGCCCTGCTGGGGGCTGACCAGGGTTTTGTGCAGTTTCTTTTGCGAGTTTGCCCTTTAGAATCAGTTGGCTGCTCTTATACTTGGGTCTTAAACATCCTGAGGCTGTTGGGGTCTTGGTGCCTCATCAAGATCCCTGGATTTTGGTGCACATCAGGTCAGCTGCAGGTGAAGCATGTCAGCCTCCAGGTCCTGGGTTAGAAGTCTTACAGAGGATGGGAAAGGCTCTGTGCTGGCCATTTGCCAAGCTTCTCTCTTCCCACCTTGCTCCTGCATCTGGGGTGCATCTCCCCCAGGCATCAGGAAACAGCTGAGGTGGTCATCTGGTGAGGGGGGATAGAATAAAGCACGTGTTGTGTTTGAAATGTCATCCTGTTTCCTCCAAGCTTTTCTTCAGATGGGAATCTCAGTGCTCGCCGCTCCACAGGCCCGGGATACGGCTGGGTGGGTTCTCAGGGTCGGGTAGAAGGTTATCTGGGAAGTGCTCACTGCCCGTGGCCTGGGGCACTGGTGTGGGATGTACTGCACTGCTGTGGGTGGGTCAGGAGCTGATGGAGACCAGGAAAGCGTTTGGAAGGTGCAGAGGAGGGGGTGCACATCCCAGGCTGCGGCCCCTGTGGCTCTGAACGCAGAGGTCTTGCCACACTTTGCACGTTGTCACCTGGGACTCGCAGGGACTTGTGCTTCAGGGCTGTGCTCCTCCCTAAACTGGAGCAGACCCACGGGGATATCTCAGCCTCCTGTGACACCGTGAGCCTCCTGGAGGCTTTTGTGTGGCCATTTTTTGAGACCCACTGCCGAACAGCCTGGCTTGTGCCGCTGACTGAGCCAGAGCAGGACTGAGCTCTGCCTGAGGGACATACCAGAGGCAGGATTCAAATTACCCTGATTTTATGTACATGGGGATATTAACTTGTTTAAAGTTGCATCAGCTTCTGTTTGTGTCCAAGGCTCTAACAGTTGAAGGCAGAAGGCAAGACCCAACAGGGCTCCCTTCCTCAGGAGGGGCTGGAGGGCTGCAGAGGCCTTTGAGGGTTGGATGTGGCTTTGCTAAGCCCCGTTGCTTTGGTAGGAGGGAGAGCAGCCTCCTGCAGCCTGGTGACTTGGAGCGTGAGGGAACCCAGGGCGTGGGCCAGGCCCAGTGTCTCCTGAATTGGAATAAATCCTGAAAAACCAACCAAAACTGCTAAAGTTGTACATAAAAAAGGTCGGGTGTCGCGCCCAGACTCGGAGCTGCCTCAGAGTAGCGGAAGGGCTGGGTGACCCTGTGGAGGAGCCTGGATGCCCTCAGGAGGCTGATTGCCCTCTGCTCTCCTGGGCTGTCTA
This sequence comes from Lophotriccus pileatus, assembly GCA_035583135.1. Lineage (NCBI taxonomy): Eukaryota > Metazoa > Chordata > Aves > Passeriformes > Tyrannidae > Lophotriccus > Lophotriccus pileatus. The sequence goes on along the minus strand of JAWWES010000035.1, from coordinate 1,246,331 downwards.
CAGGACACCCTTATCTCTGCTCGGAATACCACTGGCTTTGCGGAGGGAAGTGGCCAAAGTTGAGTGCTGTTGGCTTTATCTCATGGAAAACATGCTCTCCTCTGTCCCAGAGGTTTTGTGGGAGCTTTCCAAATTTGCAGTGGTCGCACGTGAGATCTAGAGAGAGACCCAGCCTCTCCCTTCCTGCGTGCAGCCATGGCTGTGCTGATCTCCCCTGTGGGAACATCATCTGCTCCCAGGTGAGATGCAAGTGGGAGAAATGCTTTTTTCCTTTTCCTGCCTCATCTGAATCCAGGCTTGTTTGTTTCTGGCTTCGTTCTGACCCTTCCTGTGAGCAGAGGGGTCTGGGAAGGACCAGACCCGGTGGCATTTCTCTGAGTGAGGATTTCTATGAAGCAGGGGAGGCTGGAGTGAGGGGCAGTGGTGCCTGTGGTCACAGCCGTGGGCAGGGGGAGAGGAGATGGATTTGTAAAGCGTGTGCCAGCCCAGTGTCCTACTGCAGTGGCTCTCTCCAAGTGCCCAGAATTGGGAGGAACCTTGTGAGCAGCCCATTTGGAACGTGGGGCTCTGAGCAAGGTCAGGCACAGTGCAGCCCTCCTTGGGAAAGCTGCTTACGAGGGTGGGACAGGTGAGTCAGTGGTTTCCTCCTCATTTTCCATCATAATCCCACTCCCGGGAAAGAGTTGAGCTGCTTGCCTGCTCCCTGGGAGCCTCCTGGATCTGCCTGCCTTTGCCTCAGCCTTGGTGGTTGCTGTTGGACCCTTCCTGAGTGCACAGCCCTCTCCAGGCCACCGTCCCCGAGCTGGGCAGGGAGGAACAGCCTACTCCGAATTTCTGTCACATGTGCTGTTTGGAGCGCTGACACATTTAGCCATGGCAGCTGAGGAGGCCAAGAGAGGCAGAAGGGCTGCTGCCTGCTCAGGAGAAATGTTTAACTCTTGCCCTCACAGCTCGCTTCCCTGTGGCAGGATGGCTGATAGGAAGTGCCAGTGGTGTTCCCAAAATCTGCTCGTCTTCAGTCTCTTAAAAGAGGAGGAGGGTTTTTGTGTGCCGTTTCCTCTTGCTCTGGGAGAAAAATACTGCTGCCCTGGTGCCTGGGCAGAAGGGGGAAGGGGGAGCCCTGGCAAGGAAATAAGATCCAGAGAAATGTGTCACTAGCAGAAAGAGCAATTGTTTTCCTGCATTTCCATGGCAGAGCGTTGTCCTGTTCAGGCAGCCCGTGTTTGACAGCCAAGATAATACATTTATATTGATGTAATTAGCGGGACGTGGAGTTTGCTGAATGGCTCGGGGGCAGCCTGCTTTTCACTCTAACTCCAGCAAATAGATCAGGGAGGGTTGGAAAGCTGCCGTGGGTTGCTGGAATTGGCCCGTTGGGTTTCTGGAGGTTGAATACATAACTGCTGATATTTCCTATTGTGCTGTACCCTGCCTGTTTGAAAAGAAAATAACTCGAGGGAACGTGGGGCTATTTTTGCCAGCTTGAGATGATCAAGTTTGATTTCTAAAAACTGAAGCCGAGTCTTTAGGCTTGCACATTAAAACCAGTGTTGGAACCATATCTCTGTTCCCCCACAAAGTCGTGCCTCCGTGCTTTGCCAACGGTGTAAACTCTAATGTGTGTTCATAAAAAAAGAAAGAGCTTCTCTGTTCCTGCAGTGCAGCCCCTTTTGTAGCAAGGAGGGTGCTGAGGAAACGCTGTGGGGGCTGAGCAGCCTCAGCATCAGGGGAGGGTGATGATGGCACCATGTCAGAGCACCAAGCTGGTGTCCTGCCCCAGCCCTTGCCAAAGCTGCAGGGTTATCAGTGCACACCCACTTTGGTAAAATAGAGATCAGACCTTACAAAAGCTGATGTCCTCTCTGTGATGCCACCCAGCTGCATTTCTAACATGGTGCTTCCTACGGCACCAGAGTTTCCTCTTCAGCGTCTTGTTCCCAGTCCCAGCCCAGGTGATTTTGGTTTACTGAGGATATCATGGGCAGCTTCCCAGCTTGGGTTGTGTCGTCCTGCTCCTGTAACAAAAAGGTTTGCAGAGAAGGTAACTCTGGACAGCTTTGTTGGGGTATCACGTGAGCTCCCTGTGTTTGTGCTGGTCCTTGGAAGCGGGAGCACGGCATGAGGGTCCTCGTGTGCAGGGCTGTGTGCTCCCCTGTGCAGCCCTGCTCTCCACAGAGCCTGCAGCACTGATCTGCTCAAGGGCAAGGTGAGGGAGCAGAACAGAGTCTGTTGCTCTTGGTGCTTCTGCTGTGCTCCCAAAGAGACTCAGTGATTGCATTGTTCTGGCTGAATCCTTTTTTTTGTGCTCCCTCCCCAACCTCAAACAGAGGAAGTGAGAGTGTGCTGGTGAGCCAGACACTTCTGGACAAGGGTTCTTCTTGCCACCATCTGCTGAAAGGCCATCTCAAAGGAGACAGCTCTTTCCTAAAGCATGGATTTCACTAAAACAGGTTGTTTTGAGAGCAGAGAATATGAAGGAGGAAGGGGAAATATCTCGGAGGAGGGAGGTTTGCCGAGGCAACTACTTGAACGTCATGGCTTCTGGGGGTGGGATGGGCACGTTTGGCATAATCAGAGGAATTTGTACTGTAGAATTTCCAGTAGATGTAACTGCTAATGATGTCCTGGCTATGCAGAGTAATTAACATCTGTTTCTGTATTTGAACATTCAGGCAGCGTGCCCCGCCAGACACCGCTGTGCTCACATCCGGCCCCTCGGGAGCTCCTGCCCTGTTGCTGATTGTCGAGAGCTGTCCAGAGTCCTTGTCCATGCGATCCTGCCGTGCTCGCTCCTGCCCTGCTCCGTCCTGCCCTGCTCCCGGGGTGCTGTTCCTGCTCTGATGCCAGCTCGCAGCACAGTGCTGAGCAGCAGCCACTGTCAGAGAGAGTGAGGCCAATGCTGGGCACAGAATTATAAAGTCACAGCCAAAGGCTCTGAAACCGCAAGTGAAGAAACTGAGCTAACCCAAAAGCAGAGCCGTCACGTCTCCAGACAGGACCAAGCTCCAGCCGGATGCCTGGGAAGCACCGAGCCTTCTGCCAGCTGGAGTTCCAGTGGATGCTGATGGAGTGATGTGAGGTTGGTTGTGTTTGCTGGGGTGATGCTGATCAGCCCGGAGTCTCAGCAGCCATTTATTCTGACGTGCCTTTCTCCCCTCCCTGTCCTCCAGCTCGGCGCAGCAGCTGCTCCTGCCAGGCTTGGTGTGCTCCCAGCGCTCCTGCAGACACCTCCTAGCATGGTCCCCGTGCCAGGCTGCTCCGCGGGCGCCAGCAGTGCCCGCCCGGCTCCAGGGACACCAGGCTGACCCCACACCCAGCACCAGACCCGCCCAGCAGGAACCCTGTGGGGTGAGAGGCTTTTCTGACTCAGCTCTGGGCTGGGCTGGGAGGGGCTGAACGGGAGACCTTCTCTGCTCTGGTTTGTAAGCACAGTTACCCCGCTTTGCGGCTCACACGCATCTCGTTCGTGTTGTTCTTCCTTGTTTTGATTCCTCCTTTGAGTGTTTCCCTCTCCGTGCTGTCTGTGTGAAGGCCACGTGCTCATGTGGGTAGGGTGACTGGTGTCCCCTGGTTTTCTTCTGGTGAAGAGGAACCTGTCATAGTGGAAGAGAAATTGTGGGGCCTCCCTGGACCTCGCAATCTGGAGCAATGGAAGCTGCATGACTGTCCCAGGGCGTGTGTGAGGCAGCGCGAGGGCAGGGGAATAAGTTGGTCTTAGAAACTCTGCTTTGCTTTGCCTGCAGTAAGCACTGTGGCAGTTCCCAGGCCAGGGCTGGGACAGAGAGGTGGCTGTGTTGTGCCTTACGTGGCTGGGCTGCTTTCAGCCTGGGGACTGAGAGCCTGGGCTGCGGAGGCAGGACAAGGTGGTGGGAAGCCAATCTGGGCTTGGACCTTCAGGGTACTCTTGCAGTGTGTAATGGTGTTGTCCTTGAGTTCTAATGATCCAGGCTGATGTGGATTGATCAAATGGACACCAGCATGCTGTGTGTTGGCCCATCTGGTCTGCCTGGGTGCCTATGGACTAGCTGGAGTCTCCATGTGACTTTGGTGTCCAGTCACAGCAGAAGGTCTGTAGGAATCTCTTACAGTTGGGGTCAGGGAAGCCAGACTGTGAACACTCTGGTCTTTGAGCATTGACTGTCTCCAGGGAGGTGTTGGTCAGGTCTGTATCATGGCTAGTTCTCAGTGGTGAGAGGGATGAAGTGACATTCCTGCTCTTTGGGTCAGTTTTGATTCAGCCTTGAAATACCTTACAAATGCTGCTGCCATTGTTCCTGTTGCCTGACCTTGCACGTTTGAGGAAGCAGAGGCTGGTGCAGGGAAGGTTGGGGTCTGTAGCACCACAGGCTCAGGCAGCTGGATTTGTTTTGTGAGGCATTTGAGAGTGACTCTGGGAGTGTGACCTCCTCTCCATCTGCCTGCCTGGGCACTGTGGGTTCAGGGTGCAGCCACTGCCCTTGGTGGAGAGCCCAGTTCCCTCCCTGTGCTGGAGGTACCTCCCATGGCTTGGTAGGGCTGGTTTGCTCTAACAAAGACAGCTTTTCCCTCAAACTGTTTGCATTGTGTTTCAGCCCTCTCAGCCTTTTCCTCGTTGTGTCCTCATTCCTCAGTGTGACCATTTATTTGTTCTAATGACTGTTCTCCTGGAAAAATACAGTTTAAGGTGTTGTGTCATTGAGCACATCCTACACTTCCAGCTCTACTGGTGTAGCTGAAGAGGAGCCACTTGTGATGGAGACAGTGAGCCAGTAAAGCTACTCTGGTGAGGAGAGGATCGTGGTGGTGTCAGGCTCTGTTTTGTCTGCAGCACTTCATTGTCCCAGGTGTTATTCCATACCTGTAATTTCAGTTACAGTATAATCTAACAGAAGCAATGGCATGGCTGCCACATCAGTGTGCAGAAGGATTCACATGGTTTTCAGGATGGCCCAGCACAGAGTACAGGTGCAATGTGGAGCTGGAAGGGGGGAAGCAGTAATGTGGTGCTTCTCCATTAAATTATCACTCTGAGCTGTGCTTCCCTGCTGCCCAGAGAAGCTGTGGCTGCCTCTGGATCCCTGGAAGTGTCCAAGGCCAGGTTGGATGGGGCTTGGAGCAACCTGGGACAGTGGAAGGTGTCCCTGCCCATGGCAGGGGGTGGTACTGGATGGACTTTAAGGTCTCTTCCCACCCAAACCATTGTGTGATTCTGTGATTCCAGAAGAGGAACTATTTTCCTCTCCAGCCCCCAAGTCTGTCCCACCTCCCTGGTCTCTCCTGGTTCCCTGTGCTCTTGGTGAAGGCAGGAGCCTCTTGTGCAGTTCTTGGTGATTCTTATGCTTTTCTCTGCCCATTGTTTGTCATGGAAATGCCAAATGCCACCATTTGTATCTCAGGCTTATCCTATCTCTGCACTTGCCTGAGGCACAGCCAGAGATGCAGTGGTTTAAATCTTGGTTGGAAACTGGAACATGGTGCCAGATTAAAGCCAGGGAAGGCCAAATTGCATAAAAATGGCAGGAGGAGACACCCAGGTGCTGCTGCCTGTTGGCTCTGGGCAGGGCAGTGCAGTGAGGACTGGGAGCTGTCTCTAGGAAGGGATGCAGCTGGATGAGGCTTGGGCAAATTACATATTTACTGTCTGTCTAACCTGTGTTGGAATTAAAGCTGTGGTTGGGGTGTCTGGGGATAATGTGCTCAGGGGACATCTCCTCCACCTCCTGTCTTTGAGACTTTGCTTTCCAAGTCCATGTCCTGGATTTTCACTGGATGTGAGACTTTGTTTTTTTCCTGCAACTCTCTTCCCCTCCCTTCTGCAGTGGCCAGCTCTTCATCTGCTTATCTGTCAGCTTAGCATGATCTGGAGGTACAATCCCTGCTGTCCTTTTGGGAATGACCTCGTGTTTGTGCTGTGTTTGGGCACCCATGGCCCATAGGAATGCGGGTTGCTGAGTGACTGAGAGGAAGGAGCTCCTTGGGTCGTCAAGCCCAGTTCCCTGCTGCTGGAGACAGTCTTCTTGTGCAGGTCATGAACTTGTCCAGGAACAAGCATTGGAACTAACTCTGTGCTTCTTTCCCCAGTGCTTCTGGAGCAGCTGGTCGATAGATCTGCTCTTTGAAAGGTCAGAAACCCTCCTCTGACTCTCAGTGTCCAGCTTTCCCGGGCTGGTTGATTGTACCTGTGCCATTGCAGAGTGTCAGCTTGCAGATGAGAGATGACTTGCACTTTTTGTTCCTTCCCTGGCTCTCTATAACCTTTATGTCCTGCAGCAGTCGTGGCTCTTGATGGAGATTTGTCCTGAGAAATGTGTTGAAGGCTGCTTTGTTTTTCCATTTGGGAAGGTTGGGTTGGCTGGGCTCATTTGTTTCCGTGTTGTGCTTTTGAGTGTTTCAAGTGCAGGTGGAGCTGTGAGCTGCACAGTTTGTGAGTGTTAGCAAGTACAGAAGAGCACTTTTTGTGCTGCTGTCACTTCTGTCTTCTTTTTTAGTGTTTGTCCTTGCTACTTGTGCCATCTTGCCCCTTCAGGAGGGAGAGATGTTGTCAGAAACAGATGAATCAAGGTGAACCTGATAAAGCCGTGTATTGAAGAGCCAGTGCCTGGCTCTTACTCGTGGCTCTTATTCATGTTTATCTCTAGCTATGAATGTGCAATAACAACAGTTCTGTTCTGCACAGGCTGGCACAGCCTCAGACAGGAAGATCTGCTGTTTACCAAGCAACACTCTGCTGTAAGTGAGAAAGGGGGGGAAAAAATGGTTTATTGCTGCTGGGTAACCCAGAGTGTAGTTAAACCTTTCTGAGAAAGGAGGAAACTAAGAGCACATGTGTTACTCAAGACGCATTTTTCCTGGCAAGGGTCCCATGTGTATGTGCTTCCTGTAAAGCATCCCCGTGTCTGCTCCTTCCCATTCAATCCATAGCATATTGGGAGCAGGAGAGTAAGAGCTTCCTGTTTTTATAATGCAACTGGTCTCAGCAGGCAATCTGTCAGGGTGATTTTTCAGCCTGACATCTCTTGGAGCTGGGGCAGCCTGTGAGCTGAGTAGGATGACAGAACTCTGCTACAAGGATTATAAATACAGGGAGGAAGAGATCTGGAAATGAGATCTGCTGCTTAAAGCTTCCCAAGATTGGATGCTGGGGTTTGTGTTGTTTTGTTTCTTGCCCGTGTGTGTCTCTCTGTGGCATCACCTCTCTGCTGCTAATGAGAGGGCCCGTGCCAGCCCACACAGGCTGAGTTAACACTGAGCTCCAAAGTCACCCACAATTGGCTGGGAAACTGCAGGCTACACGTGGCTCGCTGCACTTCACTGGAGCAATGTTAATTGACTTAATAGAGCACTGGGGTTGCAGGATTGGCTTGTGTGGGCTTTTTTTAAACATTCAGATACTTCTTCAGCAATGCCAGTGTTGCCATTTTCATGCTTGTTCAGAAACTGCTCTTCAGTTGTCAACGGAGATGGGGTTTGAAGTTAACCCTTATTTTGAAAAAAAAGCCTTCCTGCTTCTCCCTCTTTTTCTCTCTCCAGCTTGTGATTAAGATGTTGATTGCCCTTTCAAATCTGTATAATCCCCTCTCTCAAAGTGACCGTGGTAGATTTCCAGTAGCTCCCTGGATTATGTGTCACTGGTTTACAGTGCCCAGTGCAAGGGAGAAGAGGAAACTTCGCTCAGACTGTGCTGCTCGTTGCTCTGTGGCTAAGCTGGCTCTGCAATAAATGTATTTTTCCTATTAATCTTTCACTTCAGGCTTTGGACACCTCTTCCTCTGCCTGCATACTTATGAAGAGTCAGTGCTGGGCTTTAAATGCAGCTCAGTCCAACTCAGCTGCTGTATATGAGTTTCTTCTGTGTTAAAGTTGGGCCAGAACCAGTTTCAAGGCAGCTGGAAGCAGGTAAAGACCCTGGAGCTTGCCCTTGCATGTGAATTCCATGGCCAGAGACATGTGCTGCTGTTCTGGCCTTTGCTAAAGCATCGCATGAAACGTGAGGTCCTGTTCTGTGCTGGTCTGGGGCTCCAGGTTAAATTATCTTGTTACCTCATTAATAGCCCATCTGGAAATGTGCTTCCAGACAGCTCACTTCAGCTACTGATACCTCTGCAAGCAGTGTACCAGTCTTTTTTCTCACAGAGATCTGGAAAACAGCTCCCTTGCAGCTTCCAGTCCCCTCCGTTTCCTCAAAGGCCAGAATCTCTGGTCTCCTCTCTTCTTCCAGCCCCATAGCAAACATTTGGGTGGGTGAGTTTTGTCCTTCTCTCCCTTTTCCATGTGCTCCCATTTGTGCTGCTCACATGCTGCCTGTCATCCTTGTGCACCTGAACACTTCTTGGCCCTGGCAGGTCCGACGGAGCTCCCTGAGTCACAGGACCATGGCCCAGGTCACAGGGGGAGCTCTGTGGTAGAGCACGAGGGCAGCAAAAGCCTCCCACATCCCAGCTGAGTGTGCCAACCACTGGCCCATCCTTCCTGTTATAGCTATGCCTCGGTCTGTCCTTGGAGGTACCTTCCTGCCCTTCCCTGCCAGAACCTTTGCGAGGAATTGGAACTTGCTGACACCTTAATTTTCTGCCAAGACTGCAGCACTTGGCTGCCTTGGCAGGTGAGGGCAGGGAGAAAGAGGAGCACAACTTTATTTCTTGTCCCCAGCTGTGTGCACAACATCTGCTCAGCACAGAGTGTTCAGTTCACTTGCTCTTGCTGCACTTGAGCCGCAGAGCTCTTGTGGGGTCGGTGTTTGCATCTTGGATTTCAGCCCGTGCTGCTTCTGTCTGACATGGGTGTCTTGTTGCTTGTCTGCTCTTCCCCCAGCTGCCTTATGGAAGGAGAGGGGTTGTTTACCCTTCCTCTCTTGAGGTTACTTCTTTTAGCAGGGTCATCTCAGCCTGGTGAGTGCCAGCCATGCTCTGCTCTGGGACCTGGTTTTGCACGTTCTGGCCCCCTGCCTGGGGCTGGGAGCTGGATCTGTCACTTGCTGGGCACACAAATGCTTGAGCTTCTTTCCTTTGCTTGGCTGGCATGACACACCATCAGACACCGCACTCTGCATCCTTAGTTATCCCCTGCCTGCCATGCTCTGTGGCTTTATTCCCTCCTGACACTGCCCTGTCTCGTGCTGTGCACCTTTCCAGCCCTGCACACCATTCCCTGCTTCCCCTGGACCCTGTGAGCGTGGGCCTCCTTCCGTGGGAAGCAGGAAGCTCTGCTGTGCATGGAGGCAGGACTGGCCAAGGGCTGGCCATGCCCTCGTGGTGGCTGAAGTGCTCTCCTCCAGCTCCATGCCCCAGTCAGCCCCAGCTCCTCCAGCTGCACCCCTTGGTCGACGAGCTGATTTGAGTTTCGGGGTGTGAGTGGCATCCCGCAGTCCCTGGAGAGGAGGCTGCTCCTGCCAGGGCTGTGTGTGGGCACTGGACTTTCAGAGCTCTCCAGGAGCCCTGATTTCTCCCTGCCAGCAGCAGGTTGCATATGAGTGAGGGCACAGAGCTCCTCCTTTGCTGCTGAGGGTGGTACCGGATCCCAGCACATCTGGCTCCCCAGGGCAGTGGTCATGGCCCCAAGCCTGACAGACCTCAAGGAACTTTTGAACAAAGCTCTGAGACACAGGGTGGGATTGTTGGGGTGTCCTGTGCAGGGCCAGGAGTTGGGCTCTGTGGGTCCCTTCCAGCTCAGCACGTTCTATGGATCTATGATCTTAGCCAGCCCCCAGGCAGGGGAGCTTACACAGCAGAGGGAGGAGAAGGACTGGTTCTTGCAGCTCCAGTTCTAAAAGAAAGTGTCCTTCCTCTTGGCACAGCTTTGAGGGATGTCTTTCCCCAGGTACATGGTGTGCCTTCTCCTGGGCCAGATGCTCGCCCACCACCTCAGAGCTGTCTGGAGTTGAGGATGGCTGTGTTTTCATTCCTGGACCTTCCCTGGAGCAAGGAAATAGCTCAGAGTTAACTTTATTTATAGGCTGAGGGAGTGGAAATATTAACGAAGTGACAAAGTTCTTGTCCCTGAGTCTAAGAGGTTGAGAACCAAGTGAGACTGGAAAACTCAGGCAGTACTTGAGCTGCCACGTGCCATGTGGTTCATAAATTACTGGGAAAAGGTGTGTGGGATATCCAGTCACAAGGAGGAGTTTCTGCACGTGGGACCAGCTGGGGTGAGTCTTCCTCACTGTTTTCCTCAGTGGCTGCAGCAGCTCCAGGGACCTCTGTCTCCTTCCTGCTGTGTGCCAAAGGGAAGAGCTTGGGGTTGATCCTAGGAAAAGCTGATCCTGCAGCTTCCTAGATGCATTGAAACACATGGGCTAGTTCCCTTTGCTTCCTTTTTTTTTTGCTCTCTTCAGAGCCAAAGCCTACTTTGAAGCTGGAGGGAAGGAAAGGGGGTTGGGCAGACCCAGATCTCCACCCTTCCTGCCTGCTCCAATGTGACAGGAGAGCTGGGGCCCAAAGGGTCAGCACTGCTCGCTGCTGCAGAGGAATAGGGTTATCTGGAAGCATCCAGGGACTGCTCTGCTGTCCCAGCAGCAGGAAGAACCTCCATGGGAGAGCTTTGCTGTCCTGAACTTGCTGTATGTGCCTGCTGCTCATGGTGCTGGTGGGGAATTTGAGGAAGGCTCTGCATCACGATCAGGGTAAGCTGGTGTGAGTGGCTTGGGAGAGGAGAGATCAAATCTGGTTTTATTTTGGAAGCAGTATTTTGGGAGCAGCTAAACAGCATCTGTTGAAACCTGGTAATTATTGCAGCTGCAAGGGGCAGAAAACCAAAATCCAAACTCAGCATCTTGCTAAGGTGCTTAACTGTTAATTTCCATGAGTGAGATCCACCCTTCCCAAGACACTTCAATCTGTTCACATTGTTGCTTCCTCTCCAGATTAGATAGGTGGAAGCAGTGCTTTATTAATTAGAAGAAAAATCCTGCTCCCTCCTGCCAAGGCAGAGGAACTGTTGGCAGTTTGTTCCCTCTCTGTGGCTGAAGCTTCCCCTGTTCAGCACGGGCCACGTGCCTGCAGGTCATCCTGGGGCATCTCCCCGCCCAGTGGGAGAAGTTCCTCAAAAACAAAGCTGAGTGCTTCTAGAGAGGCTTCCTTCTTCTTTAATTGTCCCCTTCCCTTGCTGGAATACAGGTTCCATTCTCACCTTTCCTTCTTAGAGGCTCTTCATTTGCCTGGTGTTGGCCAAAGGCGTTTTGGGTCTCAGCTTGGGGAGCGACGTATGTGCTTTGCATTGAGCTGTAACGCTGCTGCCACGCCTGTTCTCAAACTGGTTCACCCTCTCCCCACCTTGGGTCAACCCTTGGATGTTGTTCATTGACTGCTCTCACCTAGCATGAGGGTGACCCTGAAGAGAAGGATTTACTGCTTTGCCTGGAGAAATCCGATTTCACACAGCGCTCACAGCCAAGCAGCCCAGTTAGACCAGACAGTCTCGGAGATCACTCCGACTTAGCCAGGTTATCCTCCACCTATTTATAGCTCCCTTCCTCTCCCAGCTCCACCCACCGTGGGGTTTTACCACAGGTTTTAAAGCAGGACTCCCAGCCTCTCCTGTCCCTGTGGAGTTCAGCTGCCTGCTCTGACTCCCTGGCAGGGAGGAAGACAGAGCAGGACACGGGAGCCGGTGTGATGTGGGCAGCAGGCATGTCTCTGGCCTCTTCTGGTGAGCTAAAACTGGTGTTTCCGTGGGGAGGAGAAAGCAGAGTTCTGCTTTTCCAGCTTGACAGTCAGCTGAGGAAGTGGTCTTGAACCAGCCTGTGGAATTGCTTTGTTTGGCAGTTTAACCCTACTCGAGGTGGGAAAAGGCTGTTGGCTGCCTGGGCACCCTCCTGTTTCGCTCAGCCTGCTGAGCTGGGCAGGGCTGTTTCGACCCATCTTGCCTTTATTTACTTTGTCATGATAGAACCTGAGTCTTGAGGTAAAAGACAGAGTTTGTTCATCTGGCAGGTCCCAGAGGTGCACCCCCTGTGCCGCCGCAGCACGCGCAGCCCGCGGGACGGGGCGGAAGAGCCGCAGACACCGCAGGTGTGGGATGGCTGATGGCTCCAGGCACGCTTGAGTTGATGATGCTTGGAAATGCTCTTCCCCTCACATCGTGTGGCTTTCATTTAGCCAGAAAATCAGATTTGTTACAAATTAACTGCTTGAATAGCAGGAAATGAGAGGGGAAGCGCCAGGGATCCACTTCGGCTGGGTCTGCGAAATCAGTGAAACCTTGCTGTTGGGTGGAAGGGAGCAAAGCCTGGGGATGTGGGGCTGATGCACAGCAGTGAAGCAGACCAATTGAAAAAAATGAGGTGGTGGGGAAAATCATGTTCTTGGGCTTCTTTTGTCACATTCATTTGGTTAGTCCAGGCTTTGTAGAATACAGAGGAGAGACTGTGGCAGAGCAGTTAACATTCTCCAGCTAATGACCTAATGCAGGCACATTCTGGTATTAAGCTTGTAGCAAAATTGCAGCTGCTCCTTGAGTTGCTGCTTTTCAGAGTGTGTTATCTATCAAGGCCTTTCTTGATCCCTTAGATCAATCCTGGGATTGAAAAACTGTATTTTAGGACTCTTCATGTCAGCCTTTTTACGGCACAAAGTAGTTTCTCTGCAAAGGTCTTTCTACGGTTCATTCATCTCCCTAAATCCTGGTGGGTAATTGCATAAGCTCAGCTGTGCTAATTTTTTTGTCTTCCTCGTTTCTTCTTTTTAACTCTGTTAAGTGTTACCTTGATCCTTTGCTCCTGATATACATACAGATTGCTGTGCTTTTCCCCTTTAAGGAGACACGTGTGTGTGTGTGTGTGTGTGTGTGTGTGTGTGTTTAAGCTTCTTCAAATACCAGAGGACACGAAATGTTTCTGTAGTTTAACTATGACGATCCTTGAAGAATAAATTCCAAAAGGTAGCAAAGAGAGAGGGAGAAAAGGAGGAGCAGTCAAAGCCCCTGACCTGCTTTTGTGGGTAGGGGCATGCTCGGTGTCAGCTAAAAATCAGCTTGAGCTGAAAGTAAATAGCCATAGAAATACCTTTTCAGATTCCCAGTCTGTCCAGTTCCAGCCTTGCTGTAACGTTAGTGGGGAACAGGAAAACAGGAATGTTTTATTTTATATACAAGCACACAAACCATCCAGCCCTTGTCACTGAAGGTTGCTAAACACCTGATGTGCCAGTCAGAGCCCAAGAGCTTTCAGACTGACCTGGGGTTTGTGGTCCCAGGGGTTGCTGATTTGGGCTCCAGGTGGGACCGGCTTGTCCCATTTGCTGCTTCTTTCCCCTGGTGTGAAAGACTTTGTGGTGGGCTCTGCTGTACTTCCCTCCCCTGGTCGAGCTCCTTCCCTGTGCCTGGAAACTCCTGGTGCTTAACTTGGGGGAGCTTCTTCTACAGCCCCTGTGCTCCTCATCTCCAGCAGTAAAAGCTGGATTCAATGAAACAGCCCTTCCCATCCCAGTGAGTGCTGGCATGGGGATCCTGCTCAGAGCATGCATTAATAGGCTTTGAAACTGGAGGGTTGTTGCTGAAATCATACCTTATCTTTCTCTCTTTTTCTTTCCTTTTTTTCCCCCCTTTCTCTTTGTTTGTTTGTTGTTGTTTTTTTTCTCCCCCCCTCTGATCAGAACCGACCTCCCTTCCTCCAGTGTGCTGGGATCTTTACAGCAGCCCATGCCGCAGTGCCTCGCCCATCCCCCCCGAGCTGCCCATGCCTCTGGCTTGGACCTAACCTAGGCTGAGTGTCAGCGTGGGCTGGCCAGGGGGGCACCATGGGGAGCTCTGCCTCATCGCTGGCCGCGGAGACGGAGTCGGACCATGGCTTCGGTAGCACCCCCTACCCGGGGCACCCGGCCGTGGGCTGGTATAGGAGCAGCCACGGCGGCCCCGTGTGGGAAAGTGCTCTTATAACGCGGCAGCAGCAGCACCTCCAGCACCGGGTGCGAAGGTAAGGAGGAGGGGAAGGACCTGCTCGCTGCTCCCCCGCTCACTGCTCGCCTCCTCCCAGCCCGAGTCCGGCCGCTGCCTTCCGCAGACCGGTTGCTTTGCATCCTATTTGTTGTCGTGTCCCTTCACTCAGAGGCTCGGTTCGGTTGCTCGGGAAGCTACAGCCAAATTTCCACTGATTTGAGTGATGCCAAGCCCTGTCCTTTCTGTGGGGTGGTGAAGCCTCCTGCAGAATGGACTGCAGGACTCAGCCCAGCTCTTCCTCACTCACTTAAATTGTGAAGGTGGCTGCCAGGGAATGGGATCTCAGTTCCTTGCTTGCCATGTTCTCGTGGCTCATCTTCTTTCTGACCTCCCAACCACACTGTAGTGTCACGGGGAGGGTTGTAACTCCAGGTTGGGAGGTGATAAGCCTCAAGAGTTTCTGAACTCAGAAGAGCTGCAGAAGCTGTTTTCATGCAAAAGCAGAGATGTGCTTTTGAGTACCAGATCCAGAGGAATGGAACACACCAGACCAGAATTACTATCAGTGTTTCCAACCCTCAATTCCAGTTCCTCCTTGATGAAATCAGCACCTCAAAGGTGTCTCTGAGCCGTTGCCTCTGCCCCTTCCCCACCAGCCACTTGAAGTGAGGAGTTTCTCTTCATGCTGGGGCATGTGTCCTGCATTCAGTCTCTGACAGGTATGTCAAAACATCTAAAACCCCTCTGCCCGGGGGCTTGGCTACAGAGGCTGCTGTGTTTTGTGCTAATAACCTTTGAGCCTTTGCCTAGTGCCTGCTCAGTGTAGATTCCAGCCTGGTGGGGTGTTTGTACCTGCTTGAGTCTGTTTGGAGCTGCTGGTCATTTAGGAATAGCTGCTTGCTTCCAAGTGTCCTTGGTTTTATAAATGTGGTTTTTTTAAACGTTTTTAGAAATTTGCTGTGATGATCATGTAGTATCTGTGGTGGGGTCCTTGTTCTCTTGCCTTCCTGCTGCTGTGAGGCCCGGAATGTGCTGCACAGGGTCTGATACACAACTCCAGAAGCCTCCGAGGCAGCAACGTCACCTTTGCTCCTTTGTAGCCCTGTCTTGGGTCTTCTTGTTGAGCTGGGACAACGTGGAACAAATTAGCTGTTGTCTTTGCTCTCAAACACGGCCTTGAGTTCCTGGCAATGCCCGAAAGACCTTTAAAAAGGGTATTTTTTGCAGTTCCTGAAATCTGTTGCTGTGTGTGCCAACCTGTGTGTCTGGCCCACGGTTCTGGTTGTTGATCTGTGCTGTCGGGGCTTGTCCCCTCTAGTTTAGAGGGATCCTGTGAACAGAGCTGGTCCTTCCTGCAGGATTATCCCTTCTGGACTGGTGGTTTTCCCTCTGTTGCCTTGAGGAGTCGGGGAAGGTGTCTTGGCTCACAGATGAGCACCCCAGTATGCCCATGCACAGCCAGCACTGGAATGTAGGAACTTCCAATGCACAGCTGGGCCTGGGCACTAAAAAGGTGATGTGTGTGTGCCAGTTCATGGCTCAAAGTCTGTAGCTTGGAGGAGATTGAGAAACTAAGTGAAATCTTGACTTGTGGAAATAAGTTTCCTGAACAACCAGCCTTGGTGGTGGAAGGGATGCTGGGGCAAGAACAGGAACTGCCGGTCTGGGCACAGATAACGCCGGTGTCCTATTAGGACAGGAGTGGCTTCTCTGATAATTATGTATTTCCCCTGCTGAAGGGAGAATAGAACTCATCCCAGTGCAGTGCTGCGTGGTTCCTGGAGACAGGAAAATCGCTGGCCGTGATTCAGTGAGCAGTGAGTTGCGTGGGAAGAACTCGCTCCAGGCAGTGATTATGGAAGTGGGTTCAAAAGCCCTGCTGGGATCAGGCAGGCATCAAAGCAGCGCTGTTCCCAGGGAGGGACGGTGGGGCAAAGAGCAGCGGATGGTGGGTTTCCAGAGAGGAACAGATAAATATATTCCTTTAAAGAATTAAGTAAGTCAATAGAACAAGGCAGGGTATGTCGCCTGCCTCTGCGTGTCCTCGTCCCCGGAGTCGTGGAGCGTAGGAAGGAAGTGGAGTACTGGGGAGTCAATCTGAGGCCGGGCAGGAGTTCTGGGATAGCCTCTGCTTTTCCTGCTGCTTTTCTGTCCCTGCCTGTGGCCACCTTTGGAGCTGATAATGCTTTGGCTGCTGTGGAGCAGCACAAAGCCAAGCTGCTCTGGGCTGTCTCAGGGATGAGTGCAAGCCTTCCTTGGCAGGAAAACAGGGACACAAGTACTTAACGGGTGACTTTGGTCTGTACTTGATGGGGGAATTAGGGGAGGCTTCCCTCATGATGGGGTGGGAATAGGGGGAGAAATCAGTGCTGTTTGGCTTTCAAGATTTCAGAAGCTGGAAGGAGGCTGTGCTGTCTCCTATTGCCTGGGTGAGGCTGGTGGTGTGGAGTTCCCTGGCTGCTGAAGACAGGGAGACAGAAGGGAGTAGAAAAAGGGCATTAGTGGTAAAAGCAGCAGACTTGTGACATCCACATTTGAGCCCCATGTGTCCTCTGGACCAGGCTGCACAGTCTTTGTGTCCCACCTTCTAGGCAGGAGCTTGTCCCTGCCTTCCCCAGTGTGCCAGGAGGACACAGCTGCTTAAAGACTAGAGGTACCAGGTGTTATGTGCATGCTAGTTAGAGGGATCTCATTGCACAGATCTCTGCTTAAGAGATCACAACAAAGATGTTGGTTTTAAATCCATCCCTGGTAGCTGTGTGAAGCCAGACAAATTCTGGCTCAGAAGTCCCCTTGGGCTCCATCTTGCTCATGTGCTTGAAGGTGCTGGCCTGGGCTCTTGTTGGGTGGGAGTGCTCAGCTGAGCCTGTGGATCCACCACGACCAAGCTTCCCAATGTGCCAAGCCCTTCGTGGGGCTGAGAGCAGGCAGGTGAGTGCCACAGGCCAGTGCTGGCAGCAGGACACTGCTCTGGTGCTGGTGGCTACCCCAGTTGGATGGTTTGGGAGCTGTGGGATTGGGGTGGCTTCTCCTGCTGCCGCTGCAAGTGGTGGTGACACTTCTCCAGTGTCCATCCTTCCACATCTGTGAGGGGTTAGGAGGGAATTCGGGCTATGAACTGTTGCCTGATGAGATTTAAGGGCATGTTTCTGTCCACCAAGTCATCATTCCCCAGGATTCATAACGAAGGTGCTGTTGAGTGCTAGGAACTGCTGGATTTTGCTCCACTCAGGAGAGGCTTTTTGGAGAAAGTATTGCAAGATCTGTGCCCGCTGCTTGGTTTGGCTGAAGCTCTCGCCGCCTCCTCTTCCAGAGAATATTAATTTTCTGAGGTTTCCCATGGCATTCTGCAAATGTTTTGTATTTCTCTATAAAACCCATTGCAGAATGAAATACCTCTGGGTCACAATGACTGTGGAAGGAGGAACACACTCTTTTAGTATTTTTTAAGTGCTAAAAATATATAAACCCTCCTGCTTTTGTTGTTGGCAGCTGCTGGGAGGGCACTTGCTGTGCCACCCCCCTGCTCCCCAGGAGCACCACTTGTTTCTGAAGGGAAACTCGAGGCAAACCATCCTTATGCTTGGTGTTTGTGAGCCCTGTGGCTTAAATGCATGAACAGCAGCAAGTCAGAACTGCTGGGCAGCATCACACAACTCAGAGCTCTGAATTGTCTTGAGGCTGGTGGAGATGTTAATAATGGGACTGTGGCAAATGGAGGGGTGGCAGGGCCATGTGGGGGGGAAAATGTGACTCTGTGCAGCTCCTTCCCACCCTCCTGTGTTGTGGCACTTCAGCTCCAAGTGCAGCACAAGCAGAACAGGGTTTAGTCTGCAGAAAAGGAGGCTCAGGGGGGACCTTCTCACTCTCTGCAACTCCCTGACAGGAGGGGGGAGCCAGGGGGGGTCAGGCTCTGCTCCCAGGGAACAAGGGGCAGGATGAGAGGAAGCAGCCCAAGTTGTGCCAGGGAAAAAGGAATCACTCTTCCAAACCATGAAGGCACTTATATCAGCTCACATGTTCAGGACATGCTGCTCATCACACCAAAGCGGAGCTTGTGTTCCCCAGGTGCTGCCATGAAGTGGATGCATCCCTGTGGCTTGTGCTCCCTCTGGAAGTTGTGGCATCCAAGTTCAGCTGGGATTTGGTAGAGTAATGGTGTTCAGGTTGTTGTGGAATTGTTGTGCTTGCTGGGAATACTGAGCTTGGAACTGTTTGCTCTCCAGTTCTCCCCAAAGCCCACTGGAATTGTCTTGCTCCAGAAGGTGTTGCAGTGCCAAGGAGTTGGCAGCATGGAATGCTGTTTCATCTGCCTGAGGCTTCCAGCCCTGCCCATCCACTTTCCATGCTGGCTGCTCCAGCAGGCCATTCAGTCACAAAGCCTATTAGTTGTTTAAATTGGGGCTATTTATAGCTCTGGAACCAGGAATAACTTGGAGGGTGGTGCAGAGCAGCAGAGACCAGAGTTCTCAATAGATGCCTAAAGAAACTCTCTCTTTGCCCCCTGTGTGCCCCCCAGCCTTCCCCATCTCCTTTCCCACACGAGCCATCCTGCCTGCTCATCCTCTCCAGAGGGAGGGCAGAAGCAAGGGCAGAGTCAGCTGGAGAATGTCCTTGTCTTTGGCAGGGGGTTTGGCTAAAATCTGACCAGAAACATCTGAACCCCCTGCCTGGATGCTGGAGGGCACAGCAGAGCTGTCCCTGCGACAGCACCAGCCTGAAGGAGGGGGAAAGGAGCACATTTACCTGGTTTTTGGGTGCTCCTGCCTGCAGTAGCTTTGCACTCTTGCTCCAGGGAAGTAGGTTTGGGTCCTTCTGCAATTGCAGGTGTTGGGGAATTTTCCTTTGGATGCAGCACTGCATGAAGGTTGGCATCCAGCTTTGGCTGTGCATAGATCTATGGACCCATCCTCTTCCTGCTTTTTGGGAAGAGATCCTGGAATTTTGCTGTGGGGGAAGCTGGTCTCCTGCACTGTGTGCTGCAGGAATGTATGGTCAGAGGGCCTGGTAGAGCCCTTTGGAACTTGGTTTGGAGCAGATGTGTTTCCAGGTGCTGGTGTGTTGGGGTAGGGTGGGAGAGGGATTGGTAGGTGGTGAATTTTCTGTTGTTTTTATTTTACAAGAGCAGGGAATAGTAAGAGGAGGCAGAGCAGGGATGTTTTTCCAGAGTAACCCTCCTGCATTGCTCCCTTGGCTGTTTTTGGCTGCAGAGGCAGGAGTGTGGTCTTTTGTTTCATGGCAAATCACTTTTCCCCCGAGAGGTGTCACACATGTCCTGGAGCTATGAAATGGTCTCAGTCCTCTGGAAGGAGCGGATGGATGGACGTGATGACAGCAGCAAGCTCAGGAGCCTGGCTGAGCTGCTGCAGGGAAGCAGAAAACATAAGAAAGTGTGTGTTTGGGGGGTTTTTATTTCTTCTCCCAGGGCCAGGATGGGAACCACAAACACAACAGTGTGCAGCACCTGTCCTGGAGGGAGATGGGCCTGCATTAACCTGGTGTTGTGGGCTTGTGAGAGGAGGGGTAAAGGCAAGAACATCCCCCTGCTCTCTGGGTGGGCAGGGATTTCCCTTCCCTCTCTGTGAGCTGTTCAGTGCTGCTGAGTGCCCAGTGTTCCCTGGGTTCATTCCAGAGCCCACTGCTTCCCTCCAGAATCACCAGGTACTGGTTGCTGTGAAAGGCATGAGCTGGATTTCTCTGACCAGTAACTTAATGCAATTTGACACTGGTGGCTCTGGGCTCGGGTCTGTGACCAGTGTGACTCAGAAATGGCGAGAGGAGGACACAGGGAGCTGCATCCATCTCCCTCCACCCTCCTCCCCCTGCACGAGTGCCTGGCCCCGAGCTGGCCGTGTCCCTGAAAGGCTGCCTTGATCCCAGCACGGCTGGAGCCTGGTGCTGTGCTGAATGAACCCTCTGCAGGCCTTTGTTCCCTGGGATGAAGCACCCCAATAGAAGGGCAGTTGTTCAGAGACACAGAGAGGAAAGGTGAGGGCTGGCTGGGTGCTGTTTGCGTTTGCCAGGCTGGGCTGCACCTCTCTGTTCCTGCCCAGGGATCCACAACCCACCCAGGTAGCTGTGCCTTGTCAGCTGCTCTCCTCCACAAACTGCCCTGGGCTCTTATTTGGCTTGGGCCCCTTCCCGTGCCTGTCACCCTGCCAGCCCTCCCGCCGTGCCTGGCAAGGCAGCAGGATCAGAGCTGGCAGCCCCTGCCTGCGGTGCCGCCGCCCGTGCCCACGGGCACCACGGAGCCCCCACGGGCACCACGGAGCCCCCACGGGCACCACGGAGCCCCCACGGGCAGCAGGTGCTGAAGGTCACCGTGAGCAGGTGTGAAGAACTGAGCTGAGGAGAAGGAAGCTGCTCCTGCGTTACAGATGGCATTTCTGAGGCTGCAGCAGGACATCCAGACCAGAAGGAAGCTGGAAGTGGAGTGTGAAGGCAGCCTGGAGCCCTTCTGGACGGCGGCAGCACCAGCAGCAGGAGAGCCAGGGCGGTGTGGGGGTGAGGAGGAGAGTTTGGGCTGCAGGTGCTTAAAGGCTGCCAAGTCAGCAGCTTGCTGGGAGCTGGAGGGGCCTTGCTTGCCCTTGCCCAGAGCTCAGCTTGATCTCCAGACACAGGTTCCAGGCCTGCTGCTCCCAGTGCTCCCAGCACTGGGGCTTGGAGTTACACAGAGCTGGACCCCAGCATTCGGAGTGTGGCAGATTCACAACAGCAAAGGGGGATGTTGGGAGGCTGGATCTTGCCACCTTTTGTGGGAAGGGGGTCAGGGTGTCCATGCTCCTTGGCATTCAGTAATATTCCCCAGCTGTGGTGTGGGGAGAATGTGGACACAGGCAGAGTCTTCCTGAAAAGTTGATTTTAAGCTAGATACCTTGGAAAAGTGGAGCAGTAGGTAGGTAGATGGATAGATGTGTGTGTGTGTGTATATCTGCATGGGTTTTTTTCCCACTGTTTCCTTGGGACATCAAAGAGGATACATCTTTCTATCAGTGCCCTGGTGTTGACTGGCATGTGCCCCATGCAGCACTGGGACATCCCATCTCACCTGTGCTCCCAACTGCACCTTCTCTGCCCAGGAGCTGAGGCTCCTCCTGCTGCCTTCCCCAGAGCTGCTGTGTCTGTCTGTGGGGAGGCACAAATGTGGAGACACTTGGTGCTTCTGAAATGCAGAAAGACTTGTCTTTTTGCAGGAGCTGCAGGGCTGCATCCCTTGGCACAGGGTGGGCCGATCAGTGATGCTGCTGCTGTCCTGCCCAGCAGTGACGTGCGCTGGGCACATCATCACTTTACACACACCCTAGAGAACCTCCAGCAAAGCTTAACCTAATGACCCGTTTTCCTCGGGTTATGTTTTCCTACAGCAAATGTTTAGATGCTCTGTGTCTCCTGGGTGCTCTGGTGTGGGCCCTGCAGCCCTGGCTTGCTCAGGGAGTGCTGGTGGGGAGGGCACAGCAGCTGACAGGGCCCATCTGTTGTGCAGCGCTTCAGCTGCTGTGAGTGTTCCAGTGCCCAGGGCATGTGCTCTCCTCCCTCCTCTCTGTCCCATGTCCAGAGGTTGGCAGTGATGTCCTTCAGGTCGTCCTTGCTGAGCTTAGCCATGAGCTGTTTGTGAGGTGTGTGCCTTGAAGAGGTTCAGGAGCTTTAACCAAGAGCAGGAGCTGCCCTTCCTGGTAGGAAGCTCTGTGTCCTGCTGCAGGGAAGGGATGCTGAGCTGTTAGAGCAGCATCAGCATGCTCTCTGTAGGGTTGTTGTGGTGTCAGGATGTTTCCCTCTGGCACATGGACTTGTGAGGGTTAATTGCATGTGCTCAAGCCAAGAGCATCCTCCAGAGTCCAGCTGTCAAAGCACTAACTTAAGTATGTGTCGTCTTTACGAGGCAATAAACAGTGTGATGGTCTGAATTACCCAGTCTGGGGACCTCCAGGGTACAGTATAACTTGTAGGGGCTTCCCTGGTAATTCCAGCCTCCCTGACTGCTCCAGGAGCCAGCCAGATGTGTATTAAGGTGGCAGTAGCTCTAGAGCTTGGGGCATGAGCAGAAGGAGCAGGTTGGGGTGCTGGGGGGTTGTGTGGCTCAGCCTGCCTCAGCACAGCATTGTTCTGCTCTGCTCCTGGCCCTTCCAGCTCCACAGAACTCACCCAGTCCTTCTCCCCGTCTCTGAGAAGCTGGAGAAACCAAACAGACACAGTTGTCAAAGTGCACAGTGATGCCAAACTGAACGTGAGGCGGCCACGTGTGGGTTCCTGTGTGGAACCTTTCTTTGAAGGGGTGGTGGGATCCTAGTGGGCTTCTGGTGTGGTGCCGTGTTCTTGTGTCCTCCTGGAGTTTGGTGTTTTGCCCCTGGCACCCTGCAGGGTGACGTGGCAGCAGCCCTGGGTGGCCTGGGGGCACTGCTGACCACCACACCCGCCTGGGTGCCGCTGGGGCAGGAGGTGCAGGGAAGGGTTTTGGGCTGGTGGGGGATCACAACGTGCTGAGGGAGCCCATGTGCTGCAGAGGGTCCACTGTGCTCAACAGGAGTGCCTTATTGTGCACACCAGCCCTGAAGGCTGACCCAGGACTGTCCTAAAAGCCATCAGGAAATAAAAATGCCACGTGGGCTGTGCGAGATGAAGCATTCCCAGCCAAACACAGTGAGATCTGTGTGTCTTATCCCTTCTTGGGAACTTGTTCATTGTCCCCTCTAAAGTTCCAGCCCATGAGGAAGAGAAGTGAGCTTTATAGGTCAGGAGCACACAGACAGTCAGATCCATTGCTGTTGGTGGGACTCAGCCTGTGCTCAGGATCCCATCTTCTCCCACTTCCCTTGCAAGAAGAGGTGGGAGATGCTTTCTGAAACTACCTGAAAGGAGGTTGTGGCGAGGTGCGGGTCAACCTCTTCTCCCAGGTAACAAGCAATAGGACAAGAGGAACAGCCTCAGGTTGTTTGAGTTGGATATTAGGAAAACTTTCTTCATGGCAAGAGTGGTTTAGCCTTGAAACAGGCAGTCCAGGGCAGTGCTGGAGTCACCACCCATGGTAGTGTTCAAAAAATGCCTGGACGTGGCACTTTGTGATACGGTTTAGTGGACATGGGGATATTTGGTTAAAGATTGGACTTGATGATCTCTTTTCCAACCTTAATGACTCTGTGATTCTAAGGAACTGGACTGAGTTGCTGGCTGGAAGTTGCTACTGAAGTACCATAAGGAGGTACTTCAGTAGCAGGGTTTGAGAGCTCGCCAGTGCCTGGGTGGTTCAGTGTTGGATCGAGAGCTTGGCCTCATTAAACTGAAACCCCCAGGCCTGTGGTGGTTTCTGTCACCAAGAATGAATCCTCCAGCCTACACTGGCTGAGCTCCTCATGTACAGAAGTAAAGAGCAGGGATGCTGAGGTGCTGAAAGGCCAAAGTCTCCTTGGCTGTAGTTCTGAATCTCTGTGTT
The DNA here is from genome assembly GCA_035583135.1 of Lophotriccus pileatus. Classification (NCBI taxonomy): domain Eukaryota; kingdom Metazoa; phylum Chordata; class Aves; order Passeriformes; family Tyrannidae; genus Lophotriccus; species Lophotriccus pileatus. Next base: position 1,223,056 of record JAWWES010000035.1, on the reverse strand, counting down.
CTGGGCAGTAAGGAGAGAGGGCTGGCTCAGGGCAGGAGAGTTTCCCTGATGTCAGGAGGAAGCTGTTCTGTTGACGGTCACTGAAGAGGTTTGGTTTTTTCTGAAAGCCATGTGTCAGCACCAGTCCTGCAGAGCAGAGCCAGGATTCCCTGAGAGCTACAGAGCTCTGACCCTGCCTTGGCTCCTCCTCAGAGGAGGGGTCAGGGGAGTCTCGAGGGGGAATCCTCTGGCTCTTTGCACATGCAGGGATATTAATCCAGGACTTGGCAGCCTCTTTCCTGCAGATGTAGTGTGCAGAGCTGGCAAACTTGGAGGTACAGGGGATAATTTAGCTCACCTGTGACCTCAGCAGGTAGGAATGGTGTTTAATCAGTGCCAGAATGAGAAGGCAGTGGGTGACATTTGGGATGGAGGTGTCCCTTCTCCTGTCCTTGGTGGCTGCAGTGTGGAAGTCCTGTGAGCAGCCACCAGCCTGTGGATGCCCTGGCCCTTTGTGCCATTCTCTGCCAGCTCTACTTACTGAGCCTGACACTTCAGCTGCTGCAGAGATGGACTGATCTCTGTTACCTGTACCCTCGTGTGCCCCCCTGTGAAGTGAGCCCAGGTTTTGGCATTGCAGGATCTGAGGGCTGGAGCACAGCAGCTGGAAGTGCAGGGTGAGTGATTCAGTGGGGCTGTGAGAGATGGGAGCAGACAGCTTTGGAGCCCTGGTGTTGCTCCTGATCCATTTCCCCTCCCTTCTCTTTTGTTCCCTCTTTCTCTTTCCCCACCACTCTTCCAATTCTATTTTAACAGCACTACAGATTGCAGCACAGATCTTTAGCTGAGCAGCAATTTGAGTTGGCAGTCACCAGTAAATCTCCTCTTCCAGCCTCCCCACGAGAGGGAAGTTGCAGTGGGAGTAAAGGGATAGAGGTGGGTCCTGAATTTATGGACCCATCAGGTTTTCCTGGCTCTTAACCAGCTACAGGCCCATAGCAAGTTTAGCCTTAGTCCCACATCTCTCTGGTCCCAGGAAACAGGAAAATTCTTCTCCCACCCCATACCTGGTGCATTGGAAAGTGGTGTGAAACAGCCTCAAACAAGGGATGCTAGCATAAGTTCTAGATCTTGTTTTTCAGGTGTGTGACATCTAAAGTTGTTCCCTGTTCTTAGAGGCAGAAGGTGGTTTTAATTTGACCTGTATTTCCAAACTACCCTTCACATGCAGGTGCTTTTGTTTGCTGATGCACAATGTGTGTGTCTTCTATGGGCTGTGCTGGGGGGAATGATGGAAAATAGCCCTGAATGGTGTGTGAAAGGCAAAACTTCTGCCATTTAGTGCATACAAGGGTGTGTGTGCACAGTCCCCCACCAGGAGTGGTTTGTCCCAGCAAAACATTTCCCAGCTGCCGGTCCTGTCTCCTTGGGTGAGTGCTCTGCCTGTGTTGTAGTCCCCTTCCACTGTGCTTGAGCTTGGCCACCCTGGGAGGGTGGGGAGGCCCTGGCACAGGTTGCCCAGAGAAGCTGTGGCTGCCCCTGGATCCCTGGAAGTGTCCA
>JAWWES010000035.1:1211154-1221505 GCA_035583135.1 Lophotriccus pileatus | reverse complement strand
GTCCAAGGCCAGGTTGGACGGGGCTTGGAGCAACCTGGGCTGGTGGAAGGTGTCCCTGCCCACGGCAGGGGGTGGAAGATGAGCTTTCGTGTTCCTTCAAACCCGAACCATTCTGGGCTTCTGTGACTACGAGACCAGAATAAAAGTACAGCCCATGTCTTCGTCTTGGCAGCTTGTTGTCTGGCTGTGAAGCTTCAAAGGTGTTTTCCACACTGGGTTCTTCAAACACTGGGCAAGTGTTGAAAGACACAAGGATAACTCTGCCTGGTGTCAACACGACTTGTTTTTTGTGTAATGTACTGGTGAGGAAAGCAAGGTGCCAAGGGGAAAGGCACCTGCTGCAGAAGTGATAGAAAACAGAGAGATTGTGGGGGTTTGGAGCAGGGGGATTTTTGCAGAGAAGCACAGGGCCAGCAGTCCCTGCAGTCCACCTCACCCTCCTCTGTTCTCCAGGGAGCACAGGCTCTTTGAGGCAGAACACAGACCCTTACCTAAAAAGAAATTCCTTAATTGGCTAAAAGACAGAGAAACAAAAACAGCAAGTAGAGGTTTCTCTTCATCCAGCTCGCTTTCCTCAGGGGTTGCTTTTGAAGTGATTGTTCAAACACACCTCAGGTGTGGGTAGCTAAATGGATGGAAACAAGTGTCCTTTGGTCCCACGAGTCCACCATCCTTGCTGAAGCTGTCCCAGCTCCTCAGATGAGAGAGCAGCTTAATGCCTTCAGCTTCCTGCTCCTTTCCTTGCCTGTCCCTTCCCTGCTGAGAGCAGGTAAAGCCTGTACTGTAAAACACAGCTGTTGAAATCAGCCCCATCAGTACTTTCTTTCCTTCCCACTTTCTCAACTGAAGGGCTTCCATGCTTAGATCCTGCATCCCGGATCTCTGTCCTGCATGCTTAGATCCTCCTTCAAAGAGAAGCCTGTGCTCTTCTTCTCCAGGGACTGTTTCAAAGGGAGCCTGGAGAGAGTTGATCCAAACTTCCTTGGAGGATCTCCGTGCCCAGATCTCTGAGCTCCCCCAGTGGTACCATGGCTTCAACTGGGGTAAGGGAGAGAGCAACAGGTTTCTGGGACAGCTTTCCCTGTTGGGATCCTTTCCTCTCCCAAGATAAGCTGGGCTCCCATGTTGTGGGATACCTTTTTTCAGCTGCACTAGCCCAACTCATGTATAGAGCCTGTGTTAGGGAAACTGGGGTAATGGAGATCCTCTCCATAAGCTCCTGGTTAGATCCTGGCACTGGGCTTGTCCTGGAGATCAGACCTTTGTCCTGTTCAGGAGTGGCACCTCTCCTAGAAAGGGAACAGCATTCCTGACGCTCTCCTCACCAGCACTGAAGGAGCTGGAGTGATGCAGATGAACTAGAACCTCATTTCCAACCCTTGGTGAGGTGTTTGCAGGCAGAGGTGGCCCTGCTCCTCTGTGGCCAGGCACCAGTGTGTGGGTGCTCAGAGGTCCCGGGAGCCTTCTGAATCCCAGGATCAGATGCATGTTTTGTTCTCTTAAGGTTTCCCCCACATACGTGCACAAACCATTTAATAGCTGGAATAAACCATATGCCCCTCTTATTTAAATAGAATAAATAAAGATGGAAAAGCATCTGGAACTTCAGCACCTGTGGCAAATGAGCCGCTCGAGGAGCCGTGTGCGCAGTGGAGAGCAGGAGAAGGGCCCAGCAAGGCAGTGTCAGCGGAAAAAGAGGAGTGTCTGAAAGACTTTCATCTTCCCGTTGCGGTGCTCGGATGTGACTCCAGCTGCTTTCTATTCTGGGATGCAGGGAAGTGTGTGCTCCCACACGTGGCTCCTGCAGCTTGGAAAGAGCAGCTCTGGATTGACCCAAAGGTTCGGAAATCATTCTGTTACTGAGTAAGAGGAGTTTAGAGGATGGTGAAGGAGTGTTGCCAGGACTTGAGAAATTCACGTTTAGTTTCTGGGCTTGCCTTAGACTTCGTGGCCTGGGCCCCATGGAAGGAGGATCCAAGGCTCTCCAAAACACCACCGTCTCCTGCAGGCACAGGGCTGCACAGATACGTGTGTAGAAGTGTGTGCAGATGTGAAACCTTGTTTGTTTCAGGTGTTGATGGTGATTCATAGGTTGTAGTGGGAAAATCAGTCCCAGTTCTGTCTGGAACCTCACCAGATACTGTGTGGAAAAGGGAATGTGTCAGCCAGGCAGGTGTTGCAAGCTGAGGAGGACACAGCCTTGTCTGTGTATTCACTGGAGACCAAATGGATGCTGGAACTATGTTCCTTCAGGAGGGGGCTTCTGTGCTGCTGCCTTTTCTCTCCTGGCTAATCCAGACACCTGGCATCCCAGATCCTTCTTGTTACAGGGCCCTTAAAAGTTAAGAACTTCTATTTCCTGGTTTCCTGGACTGTGAACTCTCCACAGCCAACGTGATTGTGAGTTCAGGATGCAAAATATTAACATTCCACCTGTGCCACATTGCTGGATACTCCCTAACCCTGTGTGTCATCCCAGAGATGCTTGTCCCCAAAAGTTCAACCCCTTTTCAGGCTGAAGGGTCAAGACACGACCCCCATGGAGAGGGGGATGCTGAGAGGTGCTGCGGTGTGTCCCAGGGCCGTGTTGAGCCCCTGCTGCTCCCCGGCAGCCCCGGGTGTGGAGGGCAAGCAGCAGGGATCTCTTGCAGCCTGGTTCTCTGAGTTGCTGATGGTTTTCCCCCCGGGAGTGATGCATATACCACTTGACTGGCAGACACTCCCCTCTGGGCTGCAGCCTCGGTGTGGTTCACCAGCTCTGACAGGGAGGGCCAACCCCGCTGCAGGCTCTCTCCGATTGTCACAATAAATTGCTTCTTCCTCCTGCTGCGTGGGGGAGATGCTGGTTTGTTTGCCCTGAGTCTGAACAGCACCTGAGGCGGCTTCTCCCCCCCTTGCCGTTCCTCCCCCCAAGCCTGCGAGGAGAGCAGAGCCTGCTGCAGTTGGCAACAGGCTCCCGAAAGCACGCCTGATGCAGCAACAAATTGTGTGTTCTCTTGCATTCATCTGCTTGACCTGACGTAACCTGGGAAGGGGAACAGAGCTGGAGGAGCTGCGGCTGATCCGGGAGCAGGAAGGGCTGGAGCCATCTGTGAGGCTGGTGGGGTTTGCTCTGTTCCAAGCTCAGCAATCCACGCTGGCCAGGCCCTCGGCCCCGCTTCGCCCAGGTCAGTACAGCACAGCAGCTGCCCCGGGCCTGGGTGTGTGTGTTCCAGCACCTGGCAGGGAGCGTGAGGGCACTTGGAAGCTGTGTGTGGAGCCAGGGACGTGGGGGACAGTGAGTGTGTGCATGTGTGTGCAGGCTGCAGTACCCAGTTCATCTGGGACGTTGCCCTGGGCTCTGCTCTGCGTCAGGATCCTCCTCTGGGGTCGGTGTTCTTTGGAGGGGGTGCAGATGTGGTTCCTCGTGTAGGAGAGGGGGCTTTCAGGTTTGCCCTCTGCCTTCTGACCTCCTGTCGCTGAAGGAGCTGCTCAGGCATGTCAGGAGATGGCAGGGCTTGCTGGTTGCTGGTGCAGGCTCCGGGAGGAACCTCCATCCTCTCCTTTCCCCTCTCTCCCAGTGATGTTTGCAGTGTAGCTGTGGTGGCTCGACTGCCGTGCCCTGGTCTGACCACAGACTGAACTCTGGGGATGCTGGAGTTGCCAGAGTTCCTCTCTCTTCCTCTGTCCCTTGGCAATCTTTCTTTCTTTCTGCAGATCAGTGCAAAGCTTGTTGGCTGAGATATTAAGCATGAGCTGCTTTCCTGAGGCACAGGACTGGCTTAGCTCCTCATTAAGGCCTGTTAATCATCCTGAGGAGAGCTTGACAGCCCCTGGCGATGGACCACAGTGCCCTGCTGTCTTCCAGCTCCCCAGGACGAGGGAGGTCCTGCCCAGGGTGCCCTGAGTGTGGCTGGCAGCTGTGGGAAGGGCCCTGCCTGCTCTGGTGTGGGACAGTGCCGGGGCTGAGAACTGTCCTCCTGGGCAGGAAGAGCTCCCAGCAGCAGCTCTGCCAGGATCTGGGAATGTGGCCAAGTTAAAGCCCCAGGAGAGGAGGAGGAGGCTGGGGGCTCTGCTTCCCCCCTGCCAGGCTGCAGCCCCCTCTCCTTAGTCTCAGAAACACGAGTCTTTCTGTCTCCCTCTGTCCCAAATGGTACCAAGCTCTCGATTCCTGTTGTTTTTTTTCTTAATTGCACCTTGGAGCTATGCCTTGATTTATTTTACTGGGATCATTAAGGGGAAAAGATGGTTATTTCTCAAGCAAATATCAGCCTGCCCCATGCAGCTGGTAATGGGCAGGGCTGGGAAATGAGGGGACAAAAGGAGAGAGGGGCTCAGCAGTGTCCTCCCACCTCCTTCCCTGTGCCTGTGCTGCAATAGCTCCCACCACCCCACAGCCCCTGTGAGGGGGCAGACAACCCTCTCCACGCTTGCATGGCATCCCCCAGCAGCAGTATTTTGCCTTTCAGGCCTCAAAGGCAGCAAATAGCTTTGAATTTCCATCTCGTGCTGGGAAGAAGGAATTTAATTTACTCTCTGAAAGTACAGGGTGGTGTTTTGGAGCTGAGCTGGTGGTGCTGGCAGTGAGTGTCAGGTGGGGATGTCTTGCAGAGCATCACCTGCAGCTCCTCAAACCTGTCCCATGCCTTGCTGTCCAGACTTGAGATGTCCTAAGAGATGTCCTCTAGTCCATTCCCTCCTGAATTGCACCCGAAATCCTCTTACTCTGAGCTCTTCTGGCCATGCCTGTCACTTTTCCTGACCCAAGCATCGTAGATTCAGTTGGGTTTTTAAATTAAAAGCTGCCATGATTTGAAATGAATTAGTGCAACTGTGGTATTAAAGAACATCATCCTTCCAGCTGTTCCTGCCCAGCATCTCGCCAGTCCTAGAGCTGGTATTTTGGTCGTAAATCCTCTCCCTGTTTTTCTTGATATTCCCTGATGTCTGTACGTCCTGTGAAAGCCTAACTTCAGAGGAGGCTTGGAGGTCGGGAGTGGCACCTGTGTGACTTGACCTGCCCACATGCTCAGTCCTAAACTGCTCCCAGTTTGTCCAGTCCACCTGGGAGGCCTTGTGAGTGTGAGAGAAGCTGCATCCAGGCTCTGGTTTGGCTTCATGTTACTCTAGGTGTGTTTGTTCTGAGGCTCCTGGTAACTCCCACCCTCTTCTGGCACACCCTGAGGTTTAAAGGGCATTGCTCCATGGAGGGTTGTGCTACAGCTCACCCAGAGGTGTCTTGCTGGTCCCTGCTGGGAGCGTGGTCGGTTCGATGGTATTCCATCAGTCCTTGATGCCCTGGTGTCAGGGCTGTCTTTGCTCTGTCAATACATTCAGAGGGCCAGAGTTTTGTGGGCTGAGAGCTGAGGCTGAACACTGGCCCAGGTGAGCAGCATCTCTACTCTCTGCCAGATCTCACCTGTTTGGCCTTTGCCCTTGGCAGAGTCCCTGCAGCTGATCCCCCCTCACCCTGAGCCCCCGTTCCAGTTCATCCGTGTTACCAACCAGGGAAGGTGCTTCCAGGATTGATCTTCAGAGGCTCTTGAGGAGTTTCCCAAGCTGCCTCAAGACAGGGAAGTATTTATGGGCTAGTCAGGGAATGATTAAATAACTTTTTGGAGCCCCTGCCCTTCCTTCAAAGCTTTCCTTCCTCCCCTGTGGGATCTCTTCAGAGTTTGAAATTTTTCGTTCTTCTCCTCAGAGGTGTTCAGGCTCCTCCACATATGAATAATTCCAAGCTCCCTCCCTGCTGAGGCTGCTGAAGTGAAACCACAGTGCACATTTGTACTGAACCTGTTCCCAGCAGCAGTGAGGGGCCGAGTGGGGCTCTGCTGACGTGTGTGCACAGCAAGGAGCACCCTGGTGCTGGTGTTGGAGTGGTGTTCTGGCTGCCAGGGTGTGGCATCAGCCCTCTGCCGTGGTGGCTCATGGGGAGATTTTGTCCTGTCATCTCAGCATGGGGAATCAAGCATCCAGGAGGTGGGGTTGGTGTCCGTGACGCTGCCACACACACACACTGGGTGCTGGAGATCCCTGCGTGACTTCAGTCTCAAGACAATTAAATTCCAAAATTCCCTTCTGCTACATCCGGAGAAACTTTCCCTGGCTTCACTTAAAAGATGAGTCTGAAGGTCCAAAGGCTGTTACAGCAGCTCCCATGATCCTTGTGTGTGCACAGCACATTGGCAAGACCCTGTTTGGGTCGTGGATCACGTGGGTTTTCAGTTCTTCTGTGTGGAGGCCTTGCTTTGATGGCTGGGAGTGAAAATCTGAGAGGGGTTAAGCCTTTCTATCCAAGCCATCTTTTCATTTTATTTTAATTGTTTTACTCAGCAGCAGATCTGTAAGATGTATCCTCCTGGTCTAGGGGATTATTTCCATGAGTCTGACTCTTTCCCCACTTTAGGTGCTCATGAATTTTACTGGACGACTTTATTTTACGTGGGAAACGTTCTGCTCAGACCAAAGATGGAGTGTAATTATAAAACCCACACAAAGTAGCTGAACCAATTTATACCAGGCAAAACCACTGCTCTCAAAGTGTTTTATTGCTACGAGTGTGCAAGAAGCTGAAGCTACAAGTGTCCAATGAAACTTGGGCCCATCAGTCTTCCAGGTCTGCTCTGTTGTTTTACTAACCAAAAGAGATTAAATTCTTGAATTCTTATGTTGCATTTGCTGGAGAACTGTGGACCTTTTGCCCCCTGAAAGAGCAGCTTTTGTGGGAGCTGCAGGCACTCCAAATGTTTTAGCAGAACCAGAGATCCTTTGTGCTTTCTACACCCAGTTTACACCAAGTTTATACCACTGTGACAAACCCCTGTAAAACTGCTGTACTTCCTTTGTGTATTTGCTCTTAAGTGGGTTCAAATATCCACTATATGTGGATTTTAGTCAGTCAGTCTTGTGTAGTCAAAGCAAGGCAAGATATGGATGGAGGCCATTCAGTTCATCACTTCCTTGAGCCAAATCAAACCTGTTTAAACATATCCATAGTAAATACAGGCCTGAGTTAAGGACACAAATTTCCCTCACCTACTATAATATTTGGGTGCAATTGGAGCTTGATATTTTTTGCTTTTAATTTCCCCAGGTACTCAGGACTGGGAAAATTAGGTACAGAGAAGGTAAATAAAGTCATTGAGCACAGGAATGATGGCAGCAGTAGTGCTGTGCTAAATTGGCTTCTTTGATGTGAAGTGTGATTGCAGCTGCAGAAATTTCCCCTGCTTGCATGCAGGGAGGCAAGATGAGGTTATTAATTATAACAACAGGCTGGAATTGATCTTAATGAGAAATGGTGCAGCGTGAGAGGAGCAGGGCTGTGCTGGTGGCTGTCCCCAAGGCTGGGGCTCCACGGGGACCTTCCCAGGCTGTTCCCTGCCCGCTGTGGGGCTGCAGAGCCTGTCCCACGGTGATCCCGAGCTGCTGAGAGCCTCCATCCCGGGTTTTGAAGAGGCCGCGTTGCTTTTGTCTGGGCCCTGCATCCCGAGAACCTTGGGCAGGCGCAGGAGGTGAGACACCCAGTCCCTTGTCAGCTCATGAATCCAGAGCTTGCAAAACTTGTGACTTTGCTGACCTCTGAAATGCTCTGCCTCTGCCGTTCATATCCCCAGGGATGGTTCTTGTTGCTCTGGCAGAGATTTGGGAAACGTGCTCATTAGCTGAGGAGCCTTTGGGAATGGTCTTGTCCCAGCGTGCCCGTGCTCTGCCAGCCAAACTGGTTTGCTTCTGAGAGCTCCTTTATTACAACACTGGAGCAATTAAGGTGTATTAAAGGCTACTGATGCACAGCCTGTTTTTCTCACAAGACAAGCCTTCCAGATTCTGATCCTGCTTTGCTGATTCCATATGAAGACCAGTGTCTCCTGTGCCTCAGTTTGGGATAACACTCCCCGTGTGTCCCTGGCCTCGGAGGGAAGCCAGAGTAAGCTGTGTTCCTTCCAGGTGTGTGTCCCTGGGTGTCCTGCAGCAGCATTGGCTCTGCAACTCCAGTAACTTCACCATTCCTGGAGGTGTTTCAGGTGAGACTGGATGTGGCATCAGTGCCATGGTCTGGGAACCACGGCAGGGTCGGATCAAGGGTTGGAGTTGATGATCTCAGAGGTCTTTTCCAACCCGGTTGATTCTATGAACTCCAGATGGGCAGACCCTTCAAAGACTCTGCTCCTTGCCTCCTTTTTCCAGAGCCAAACCCAGGGATTTTGGCCATGAAGAGGACTCTCCAAGCAATGACTGTCTCCTCAACTTCCTTCCTCCATCAAAGCCAGGCTTTGGTGTGTGTTGCAGGAGCTTTCTGTGCCTCTGCCCTCCTGTTTCCCACCACCCTCTTGACACTTTCCTTGGGGGTCTCTTCCTGGCTGGCAAGGGTAGAGGAGTGTTTTCTCTGTCCCACTTGCATCCTTTCTAAGCACTTACATTTACTGAACATTACCTTGCCCAGTGCTCTCAGGCACATGGTGGGATGGTTGGGGTGTCCTGTGCAGGGCCAGGAGTTGGACTCCATGATCTTTTGTGTGTCCTTTTCAACTCAGGGTATTATGTGATGCTGTGAAATCCTTTCCTGCCTATCCCACAGCAAGATGTCCCTTCTCACCCCTAACATCTGTCCTCAGACAGGCAAGCCCTGTTTTTGGGGAGGTGATGACCAATCACAGGGAAAGCTGCAGTTTCAGAGCATGTTTTGAGGTTTTGTTGGCTGCCAGAAAACCCGACTGCTGAGTGCACTTCATACAGACAGGGCCAGTGTTGTTTCTCTCAGAACTCTCATTAGCAGGGTTCAGTTTTCCCCTGGGAACTTCTCATTAAAACTCCCAGCCTCTTCTCTCCCTGGCTGCTGGAGCACATCTGAGCTGTGTCCGGTGTAGGAAAAGAAGCAGCTGAATAGAAACTGTGCAAGAACCCTCTGAGGTTTGGTGAAAGGGGATCAAGAAATTCCCAGGAACTGGAGTGCCTCAACAGCTTGGGAAACTCTTAGTGGATGTCTGAGCCTCTTGGCACCTTTTGGGGAGAGTTGTGTAGTGTTGATGGGTCTTAAATGCCCCCTTCACCATCAAGTGCTCACCCTTGCATGGTCTCCTGCTGCAGAATTAGACCTTTTTACCCCTCCCTTCTGCTTTGATGAGGGATTTTTGTCTGTTTCCTTTATTGAACAGGACGAAGCCTGTTGCCCTGCTTCAAATAGTTGGGGTTATTGCCAGTGGAAAAAGCCATTTTCTGGGCAAATGTGATTGTCCTGCCCCAGTGAATGGTCAGGAGCTCGGATATTGGCCTGGGAGGAGGTAACCTCCAGGAAGAAGAGGTGTCCTGGCTGGTAGGAGAGTTTGGCATGGAAGGGGAATGGGCTGGTCCCTCAACTGTTTTACCTTCCCTGATCTAAGCTGTGTTTTTGGGAACTTGCTGACAGTTTGTCCTGGACTGACACCAAAGAGTGAGAGCAGATATAAATATATGATAAAGCTCCAGAGCACTCCAATATTAATATTTCAGGATCAAGAAGTCTTTATTTCCTCAAGTGCTTCAACAAAAGGAGGAATTTGTGTAGTTGTAGTTGCTGTGGTTCCTTTCCACCAGATGAAGGAACCAAGGGAGCTCAGATGAGGCCCCAGCTCCAGTCCTGGCTGAAGGAGCTGCCTGGTGTCAGAGGCTGCATGAAGAAGGTGGTGGCCCCTTTGGAGTTGATTTTTTCATTCCTCCTCTGACCTCAGTGTGATGATTAGATCCTAGTGCTGCTTCACCCAGGGGGCTGCATGTCCTGGGTGTTACAGAACTGCTGGGGGCCAACGCTGCTCCCTGTCCTGGGCTGTGCAGCTGGTTGTGGTGGTGGTGCCTGGAACAACATGAGGTGTCAGACGTGGGGATAAAGCCAAGCTGTTCTAGCAAGAGTTTCTTCGGAGAGTTTTGTCTCTGTAGTCATCAGAAGGCTGATCTGCTGGTGCTTTTGGAGTTGGCAGGGTCCTGCTTGGGTGAAGCTGTGCTCTGTAGCAGTTCTACAGCCGGGGCTCCCTCAGCACTTTGGTGGGTTCTCTGGGGAAGGTGTGAGCCCCCAGCCCCATTCTGGGGGGCTGCTCCATCCCATAAGGTACCAAAGACTCCCCCAGTGCCCTGTGAGGGGAGCAGGAGTGTCATTCAGAGGGTTGTAGTGTGAGAGTCCTCCCAGTAGTAGTAGAGGAGCTCTGGGATGGTCAGGGGGCTGGAGGAGAGGATGAGGGAGCTGAGCTCATTCAAGAACTCAGCACAAGAAGGACACTGACCTGCTGGAGCAAGTCCTGAGGAGGCCACTAAGTTGATCACTTAGGGCTGGAGCCCCTCTGCTCTGGAGCCAGGCTGGGAGAGCTGGGGGGGTTCACCTGGGGAAGAGAAGGCTCCAGGG
>JAWWES010000035.1:1186722-1211054 GCA_035583135.1 Lophotriccus pileatus | reverse complement strand
TGTCCAAGGCCAGGTTGGATGGGGCTTGGAGCAACCTGGGCTAGTGGAAGGTGTCCCTGCCCATGGCAGGGGGTGGGGCTGGATGGGCTTGAAGGTCCCTTCAAACCCAAACCATTCTGAGATTCATTCAGGCTGGAGCAGAGAAGGCTTTGGAGAAGTTCCACCAATACCTACAGGGACATCAGAAGACAGAGGCAGGCTCTTCACAGCAGCGTGGGGTGGGAGGACAGGAAACAACAAAGCAGGAGTGGATCAGACTGGGTATGAGGAGAAGCATTTTTGCCCAAGGTCAGTCGAGGTCACTGCCCAGAGAGGTTGTTTAGTCTCTGTGCTTGGAGGTCTCCAAGACCACACTCTCTAAACCTGACCAGCCTGTTGTGATCTCTTTAAGAGATGCAGCTTGGAGCAGGAGTTTGGGCTGGAGACCCCCTGGGGTTTCTTCTGACCTGAGTTATCCTGGGATCCTCCACTCTTGCTCTAGTGGAAGTGGGATGCTGCTTTTGCCCACAGGTGGAGAGGTGCAGCCCCTGTTTTTTGGGACATTTGTGCTGTTGCAGTTGGGTCCATCTGGCACTGCCTGACTTGGTCACTTGGAGATGGTGCTCTAGGAGAGAATGGATGAGTGCAGGGGGGGTTCTCTTTGCTGTCTGTGCCCTTGCTCAGCAGATCTGGGAAAAGAGGGCAAAGGGACAGGGCCCTTCTGGTACTTTATGTTTGCCCGTGTCTCTCCAGTATAGAATATCCTGAGTTGGAAGGAACACACAAGCATCCTGAAAGAATGGGGTGAAGGTCACCGGTGTTAAAGGCTGTTTAATTTTCTTGCTTCACTTTGGAGGCAGGATTTGGAAGTCCTTATGCAACCTGCCCTGTGTGGATGGTGCCAGCGTGGAGCTGGCGACACTTACTTTATAGCCCTGGGGGTTCCGAAGTGTGAATCAGAGACTGTTTTTCTCCACTGATGCTCTTCCAGAAACTTGTACCGAGTGGAAAGTCCCAGTTCCTGGTGTTTCTGTGTTGCTCTGCCAGTATATCCTCTGCAACCTTCCTGGTCCAGCCTCCCAGCCCTTGCCTGGCTCTGCAAGAGTGAGTCAGCTCAGCCAACAGCATCTCCTTGCCCGGCTTCGTGAGCCCACCCCACGTGTCCTCCGAACAGTCCAACTGGCAGAGCAGTGTGTGCTTCCTGACCTCCTGCACCCCTCCCTGCTCGGGCACTGGGGGCTTCTGCTCCGGAGATGTGGTAGGTCCGTGCGGGAGAAGGCTCAGCACTCCTCTCTGTAGCTCAGGGTTTGCAGGGCTGTTGAAAGAAAATTAAATTGGAGATATTAATGATCAGCTGGATGGGGAGGAGGGGAAGGGATTCAGTTGGGGCAGGATTTTGTTTAGGGTTTTTTTGGTGATTTTTCTTTTCCTTCACAAAGTTGTGGTGCTTTTTGCTGCATTTGTCAGGTGAGGATTTTGCTGGGGTGTGTTCTGTGTCAGAGAGCTCAGGGTTGGGATTGCTGACTGGAACGATCGATTTTTTATTTATTTGTTTATTTATTGCGGGAGAGAACTGAAGCAGTAAGTTTTAAGGCTTTAGCTGTTCTGGAGGAGTTTTATTTAGAGAAACAGCCTGATTCTGTTGCTGTGTGATTGACACAGGCTCCTGTAATCCTGTTGCCATGTGGGCTCTGCAGCAGAGCCCCGGGATCTCTCGCTCGGGTGCCCAGGTCACCTCGAGCTGTTCTCTGGCAGTTCCAAGGTGCTTCTGCCCAGGACTGATTGCCATCTCCTGCCCTGGAGCTGGGCTGCACATCACACAGCCTTGGCACACCCCCAGCTCCTTGCCAGCAGGAAAGACGCAAACTGCAGCTTTTTGGGCACTTCCTGCTTTCCTTCCCTGCCCTGTTCCTTCCTGTTCTGTCCTGCTTCAGGAAAGTCTTTGGTCCCAGGTGGCACCCAAAGGTGGTGGAATCCTCTGGCTGGTTTGATGGCTGTGTAGGAGCCAGGGCTCTGTAGCAACAGGACACTCAGGCTCAGCAGCCTCATCTCTCAGCAGAGCCCTGGGAGGAGGATATCACTGTCCTGAGGTGGGTTTGGAAGGTGACCAGCTGGAGCCTTCCTAATCCCTGGAGCAGTGAGGTTCCCTGGGACCTACTCAGCATGCTGAAAGCTGCCTTCTGGGTTGAGTGCCTTCTATATTATTTTTTAAGCATGATAATTACACTGCTGTGATTGCCAAGGTAGGGGCACTCCTGCCAACATGGTGCTGCCTCCTGCCAGCTGATGTCTCCTGTCTTGGTTGGGGAGAGCTGCTGTGGTGAGCAGCACGGCCATGTGGATCCAGCCCCATCCACGCTGCTGGAGGGGTAGGGTTGTACCACTGTTGTCCTTTCCTTGCTGTGTGCACCCCAAAAGAGCTTCCAGCAGGTTCCTGCTGCCAGGCTCTGGAGACCTCATGTCATTGTGCTCCCAGTGAAGTGTCCCCCAGGAAAGCCCTCCCGTGGGTGGGTGACTGCAGGGCTGGTTTTGGAGGAGCTCCTCTCCCACAGGCATCGGGAAGGTGGCAGGCTCTGTTTATCTCAGTTGTGTTTGCTGGGGCTGGGGAGCAAGTGTGTGTTAGCACACAGCAGATGGGCCTGGGGAATAGGTGCTGCAGACAACCCTGTTTCCTCACTTGCCTGCCGGGAAAGGAGCCAACCAGGCTTTTTAGGGAGAAGTACGGAGTGTGGACAGGCTGTGGTTGGGTTTCTCCTGCTGCTTGGGTTTTGCTGTGGGGCAGAGGCTGCTGCCATGATCCACCACGTGGTGATATGAGTTGGACCACGGAAAAACAGGTTCCAACCTGGTCCCTCTGGGATCTTTGGACCTTTAACTTAAGGCTGGTGTTCCAGGCAGGGACTGGACCTGTCCATGAGCCCTGGCAGGAGTCTGGGGGCAGCAGGCTGTGGGCTGGTCACCAAGTCTGGGGGACTCGTGTCTTGTGGGGGACAGCTGAAGATTCATGTCCCGGCTGCTCTCCCATTCCTGTGCCTTTCCTGCTAGTTTTCAGGGAAGACTCTGGCTGCTGGGCAACACGACGTGGTGCAACAGCAGGCAGGGAAGTCTGCTGCCAAAGCTTGTCACACCGGTGGCCTGGCCACTGCAGGACCTTTGGTGGCCTTTCTGGAAGGCTTGCTTTCCTGAGAAAGTCAAGTAGGTGGAAATCCCAGCAGCAGTTGGGCAGTGTTAGGAGCTGACCCCTGTGGCATGGGGGGAGAGGAGGGGACCAGGAGGGGTTCAGTGTAGCCAAGTGTCACAGCTTAGAGGAGAGCACTGCAGTGTCCTGGCTTCTGCCTCCCTTCCTGCTGCTGAGCCTGAATCTCCTGCCTGGCCAAGTGAAACAAGACTGCCTTTCCTGAGCCTGCAGCTCATCCCTGACGCCACATCAAACAAGTCTGGTGATGCAGCTCATCCCACTGTCCCCTCATGTGGCACTTCTGGCTTTTAGGTTATCCTGGGTTTTCCCTTCTCTGTGGGAAGGGACAAGGTGATTCTTTCCGTGGTCCCGTGGTGGCACTGCCAGGAGCCTTTGCCTGCTGGGTAGGACCACATGTGTGAAAGGGATGTGTGCAGCAGGAAGGGTTGGTGGCTGGATGTCCAGACCCTCTGGAAGCACTGTGGCATCTGCACTGAGGGGTGGGTTTTTTGGAGGCAGCACCGTGTACGGTGGGGAACAGCATGGAATGCTGCAGGAGGATGGCCATGGATGGCACAGATTGCTGACAGGCTTCACTTGCCTTTTGCTGATGCCTGTGGTTTGATGGACCTCACCCAGTAAGACAAATGGATGTGACAGGATCACAGTGCCCTTCATGGCCCCGTTTGCTGCCGGAGCTCCTTCTCCTTCTCTGCTTGAGGAATGATCTCCCTTTCAGACATTGTGAGAACGGTGCTGCCACGAGGGAGAGGGATGTACAGTGACTCTCAGCTGTAGGACTTGAGGCAGAAAAATCAATGTTTATATTTCTCTTAGCTGGGAATAACTCCAGTAAATAAATACCTTGCAAAGTTCAAACGATGCAGGCACGGTATATGAACCAGAATGAATTTTCAAGCTCTCTCTTGCAATAAAATGGATTTCTTGATTTCAGGCTTTATTTAGAGAAGTGTTTGATTTAAGAAGGGAGTTGAAGGTTATATCTGATCTCTGTGAGGCAGAGTTGCTCTTCCAGTGGCTGTGGAGTGTGGTCTGAAAATGTGGTTGAATTGCTGCTGCTGCTGGAGTGTTCCCAGGAGAGTTTATCATCCACCAGCCAAAGGGAGAGTCACCATCCTCCTCCCCAGGGGGGCTCTGGCTGCATCCTCTGTCCCCTGAAGACCCTGCTGCTGCATTGCAGTCTGCTCAGTGCCTTGGGAAGCTGGGTGTGCAGGTGCTGCTGCTGGGGATTCTGGAGACCAGCCAGGACCCACGGGCGTCTCGAAGCTTTCTGCACCTGCCCTCTGTGGCATGAAATGTTCTCCTTCCCTTCTTTGTTCCAGCCAGTGTGGAGTTTGAACTGGATTGTTGAAGGGATGCCAGAGAGGGAACCCATGGTGAGCCCATGAGGTGCAGCTCCCATGGTTTAGCCTGCTCTTTCCTTGGTCTGTGAAGGCCTGAATTTGCTGTTCCCAGGAAGAGCTCAGGGCATGGGGTGGACTTGGTGGCTTCTCCTGCAGACTCGGCCCTGCCCATGACCTCAGGCAAGCAGAGCAGGGTGGAAGGGTTGGAAGGGGACCTGCTCTGCTGGAGAGAGGCACAGCTGGCCTGGAGGTTGGGTTCAAGGCTGAGTTCAACCACGTTATCTGGGAGCAGGAGTGCATGGAGGAAGGGCTCTGGGCTCGTGCTGCATGTTTACCTGAGGGAGAGCTGTCCTTGTGTGAAGGAGGAGGAAGCAGAGAGCTCTGCTTTAGCCCCACCTTTGCTCCAAGCTCCAGGAAATGACCCCAAGCAAGGGACAAAGGGCACCATGCAGGCTGGGATTCCTTCTGCAGTTCTCAGAGTGTGCACACGTGGCATCCCCTTCCTGACAGCGCAGGGGGGGCTGCTCCCTGCAGCCCAGAGGTTGCTGTGCCCCCTGGAGCTGGTGCTGCTGCTGTGCTTTCTGAAATTGAACCTGCTCAGAAAACAAAACTGACTTTCTGCCCTGGGAAGGGGTGGCTCTGGTGCATGTTGGACGTGTTCTCCCATCGGGGTTTCTGGCATTCCCAGGCAGCACTGGAGGTTGGAACTGAGGGCTGGTGTTGACTGCAGGTCTCTGTGGCCTCTGTGCTTCCCAGGTAAGTGGGGAAGCAGCTGGAGCTGGGACACAGTGCCAGCTCTTTGCTGAGCTGGGAAGCTGCTGGTGAGCTGTCCTGGCACCAGTGCACCACAATCAGCTTTAGCTGCTGCCCCTGCATTGTGTGGGCCAGCCTTCTGGCCCTGAAATGTGTAGCCAGGTAGAAGCACCTCTGTCCACCACAACCTGGCTTTCCTGGCTTGGTGGTGTCTGGTGTGGGATAACATGTTTATTCCAGTGTGGATGAGTGGTGTGCTGAAAGGGCAGGAGGGAGATAGGAACAGAAAGTGAGACAGAGTTGGGCTGGAGTAGAGAAGGAGGAAAGAACTGATGGTGGGAACAGCAAAAAGGCAGAGCAGGGTGTCACTCTAACTCCAGAGAGTTACAGACGACCTTCAGATGCGCAAAGTTGCCGAGGCTGAGTACAGAGACGGTGTGTTTGCTCACTGGGGCACACCCCCACCAGGAGAGCAGGGTCGGTGGGGTGCTGGAGATGTTTCTTGTGCCCCTCCTGAAGTGTTTTGGGTGAAAGCTGTGCACTTGGAGAATTTGTCAATGCCAGAGGGACAAGTGCCTTGGAGAGCAGTGACTGGACTGCTGGCTGTTCTCTTCCTGGAAGCAAGGTCCTGACCATGCCAGTGGCCTTGGCCTCACACTGTCATCTTCTTCCTTGCAGCCACTCCCACTCTCCCGGCTCCATGGCTGCCGTCCGTGAGTGGTCCTGCACCCGCTGCACCTTCCTGAACCCCGTGGGCCAGCGGCAGTGCTCCATCTGCGAAGCCCCTCGGCAGAAACCTGACCTCAACCACATCCTGCGGCTCAGCGTGGAGGAACAGAAATGGGCCTGTGCCCGCTGCACCTTCAGGAACTTTCTGGGCAAGGAGACGTGTGAGGTGTGTGGCTTCACCCCGGAGCCAGGGCCCAGTGGCTCCCCCTTGCCCGTCATCAACGGCATCTTGCCCAAGCCCGCCGTGCTCGTGGAGCCCAAGGGCACGTCCAAGGAGGAGCCTGCCAAGGCGGAAAGCAGCAGCGAGGACTCGGAGGGGAAGAGCCCTGATGAAGCGGAGCCGGAGAGTGGCTGGGCCTGCCAGCGCTGCACGCTGCACAACACGCCCGTGGCCAACTCCTGCTCTGCCTGTGGGGGCCCACGCAAGCTCTCCCTGCCCAAGATCCCCCCAGAGGCGCTGGTCGTCCCTGAAGTCATCACCCCAGCCGGGTTTCACATGGCCCCCTCCACTCCGCAGCCTTCAGCCTCTGCAGAGATCTCCGATGGTGACGCCGCGGCCACCCAGGGCCCCGTGGCTATGGAACAGGAGGCCCAGAAGATACCGGCCTTCAGCCCCTTCTCCCCGGGGCTCCAGAACAACCCTGTGCCCCGAAGCCGGCGGGAGGTGCCCCCCCAGCTGCAGATGCCGGGCCCCGAAGCCCCCCAGCCTGCGGCCCCGAGCGCCGCGGGGCAGAAGGGCTCTCCCCAGGGCCAGGCCAGGGCTGTCCCCGCCGCCCGCTTCCCAGAGCTGCTGTCCAACAAGCGGCTGAGCGTGCTGGAGGAGGAGATGGAGGTCAGCCCATCCCACTGGAAGTGCAGCTCCTGCTCCCTGCTCAACTCCGCCGGGGCCGGCAAGTGCGAGGTTTGCAGCACCCAGAAAGGCAGCGACACCATCAACGTGGTGGGCGACTCGGTGAGGTTCACCCCGTGCAGCCCCTCCAGCCCCGACTTCACCACCTGGTCCTGCTCCAAGTGCACCCTCAAGAACCCTACCCAGGCCCAGAAGTGCAAGGTGTGTGGCTCCTCCAAGCTGCACGGTTTCCAGGAGCACGGCCCGCCGGGCGAGCCGGCCCCGCGCTGCCCCGACTGCGGCGACAGGGGCGGCTGCTCCTGCGGCTCCAAGGCCCCGTCCGCCCGCAAGGTCGCCCGGCTCTTCCCGGCCCCGCTGCCCGGCGGGACGGACAGGCCGGGCCAGTGGGCCTGTCCCGCCTGCACCCTGCTCAACGAGGGCAAGGCCAAGCACTGCGGGGCCTGCCACACCCCCCAGCAGTACATCACCCAGCGCAAGGGCCTCAAGCCCCTCAAGAGGAGGGAGAGCATGCACGTGGAGAAGAGGCGGCAGACGGACGAGGGGGAGGCCAAAGCCCTGTGGGAAAACATCGTGACCTTCTGCCGGGAGGTGAGTCCTGGCTGAGCGAGCCTTGCTCCTGCTTTCACTTCCTGGGGGGACCCCTTTTTGCCTCCCCCGTGGGTCTGGGGCATTGCCTGGCACAGGGGCCCTCCGTGTCCGGAGTTCCAGAGGAGGTACTTGCAGCAGCTGGGTGCTGGCTGTCAGCACTGAAATGTCGTATTTTATGTTGGAGCAGGGAACAGTGTGCCCAGGTTTGCAGTCTGTGGGCAGCAGCTGTAACCTGTGGATGCAGCAAGTCGGGGGTGCAGCAGGCAGGAACTCGGGGTACAGACAGGGGTGCAGGCAGAGGAACCGGTGCCACTGCCAGTAACTGCAGGGGTTTAAGAGCCGTGAGCTGGGCCTTGGCATTCTTGGTTTGGGTGTTGTCAATGCACAGGTGCAGCACAAGTGGCTCCCCCCTGTTCTGGGCAGGCCAACTGAGGTTTGGCTCTAGCCTGGCTCCAGTCAAGAGTCTCAGGAGCATGTGCCAGCACCTCCCCTCCCACTTTGAAGTGGCTGGCTCAATCAGTTAGGTTTCAGCCTCAAACACGGCTCTGATGGCCCCATTTTTTCCCTGAGTGGCATTAGATGCTCCTATGAATGCTGCTTTCTCTGGCCTCCTTCTGGGGGAAGCCTCCAGCTCTTCTGGACCAGATGGGAAGGGAGTTGCAGTCCCATTTTGACGTGCAGACAAGGATTTGTCTGCCTGGTCTGAGAAGCGTGTCCATGACTGTGTCTCCACTGCACAGTCCAGGGACAGGAGATATTTGGCTTGGGGGGAAGCTCTGAGAATGATCCTGTTTTGGGGTTCTGGGCTTTTAAAATTGCTGTCCATTGTTAGTATGTCCATGCTAACAGGCGTGGGTGTCTTCACAGCAGAGAGACCTAGATTCTGCTTATCCCCTTCTTTTAAGCAAGTGAATAGCCTCTTTTGTAGGCAGGGAACATCTGTTACTTCAGGAATCAGGCCTGAAGGATGAATCATGATGATGGCCAGGCTGAATTAGCAGCTTGGCACTGCTGGGAAGGGGAGCCTGCCTTGACCCATCCTGCTCGGTCAGAGCCTTGGCTGAGCCCCTTGTGCTGTTAGATCCCCCAAAAATCCCCCTCAAACTGAACCTCAGCTGTACACTGACACTGTTTAGAGGAGTCTCTGCAGTCCAGGGGAGGCCTGGCAGCAGTGGGGGGCCAGTGCTGCTCCCACCCTTGTGCCTGCTCTGCTCCCAGTGTCCCTGCAGCCTCCCACCAGTGCTTCTGTTGAGGCTGGCATGTGAGGCAGCCTCCAAGCTTCCTTCTGTCTCAGTAGTTCCCAGGCTGTTCATCCTTCCCCTGGAGGAGTGTCAGGCTGGCCAAGTTCTCTGCCTGTTGTCCCCCTGCCCCATGTCATGTGGAGCAGCCCATGCTGCTCCCTGTCAGGATTTCTGGTTGAGCTCCTGCAGTGGGCTTTCCCTCCTCCATTATTCCAAGGGTGCCAGATGTTCCAGCTCTTCTCAATGTGTGGTCCCCTTATTAGCTTTACCCAGCTGACCTCTTCCACCAGAATCACAGAATGGTTTGGATTTGAAGGGACCTTAAAGCTCACCTCATTCCACCCCTGCCATGGGCAGGGACACCTTCCACTAGCCCAGGTTGCTCCAAGCCCCGTCCAACCTGGCTTTGGACACTTCCAGGGCTGGAGCAGCCACAGCTTCTCTGGGCAGCCTGTGCCAGGGCCTCCCTACCCTCACAGGGAAGAATCTTCTCCTAATAGCTAACCTAAATCTCTCCTCTTTTAGTTTCAACCTGTTCTCCCTTGTTCTATCACTAGCTGCCCTCTTATTTATAAGCGCCCTTTAAGCACTGGAAGGGGCTCTCAGGTCTTCCTGGAGCCTTCTCTTCTCCGGGTGAATCCCCCCAGCTCTCCCAGCCTGTCCCAAGAGCAGAGGGGCTCCAGCCCTGGGAGCATCTTTGTAGTCTCCTCTGGACCTGCTCCAACAGCTCCACATCTTTCTTGTGCTGAGTCCTGGAGAGCTGGGCACAGGTATGAGGTGTGATCTCAGGAGGACAGAGTAGAGGGGAAAATCTGCTCCCCTGTGTCCGTGTGGCCCTGCACAGCAGGTTCCTGAGGAGCCCAGAGGTCCATGTAGGAGCCCAGAGGGCCATGTGTGAGGCCAGGATGTGATGAGACGAGGCTGCTGGCGGAGGTGGTTTCTCGTCAGCTGCAGGGAGCAGATGTTCCCCCGAGAGAGCAGCACACCCTGGGACATGACAGCTATGAGTTGAAAAACACTCCTCTGCAAGAGGGAAGCTGGAGGTACTAATTGAGGCCCCACAAAGGAAGCATTCACACAGCATCGCCACAAAAGAGGAGGACAACTATTAGTTTGGTGTGCATAAAGCTAATTTAAATGAGAACCAGCTTTTGCTGAAAGAATTTAATTTAATTAACACTAACAAAGAAACACCTGTTCTTATTTCACCCCTTGTTAGACTGTCTGAAAAAGCTGCCCTTCTCCAGTTGGTGTTCTGTGTTACCATCCACGTGGGTGATGCCTCTGGGATCACCTGCCCTTCCATCCACCCTATTTATTTGTTGCACAGCAGCTATTGCAGGAGGGATCCCAGCTGGGATATCCTCCCTCTGGAATTGCTTGTCTGGCTGAATCCAGTTGCAAAAGCTGCCCCTCATCCCCCGTGGATGTGCCTGGAGGTTGGCATGGGACTGCCAAGCCCAGCATGTCCCCTCCAGAGCAGGGACAGGGCTCAGGTTGAGGAGTGTTTGCTTTGCCAGGTGGCTCCTTGCAGGGTTGCTGTTTGCAGGCTTTGCCACTTCTAGAGGCAGCCAAGGCCCCCCACGGCCCAGCTTTTAGCACCAGCACAAGGTGTGAGACAATCCCTGCCCAGGGAAGCTCCTGTGAAACAGAAAAAGGCAGATTGGAGTCCCATTCTGGAGCTCAGGGCTGGAGAGGTGAGCTGCCCTGGCAGGGCTGAACACTGGACCTGAAGCACAAAAACCATCTCTGCTGCTGCCAGCGGACACCTGTCCCAGCCCTGCTGCCCTGCAGTGCTGGGAAGGGGCTGTCTGGGCCGGGTGGGAGGGCTGGGAGTTCTGCTCTCACTCTTGGGGGGCAATGGGGAGCTCCCTGTGCCCAGCCAGTCCCAAGAGGCCCCACTGACGCTCTCCTTGCCTTTTGCTCCCGCAGAACAAAGTGAATTTTGTCGATGACAGCTTCCCCCCTGGGCCCAAGTCCGTGGGGTTCCCGGAAGGGGACAGCGTGCAGCAGCGGGTCAAGCAGTGGCTGCGGCCCCACGAAATCAACTGTAGCATCTTCAAGGACCGGTCGGTGAAGTGGTCGGTGTTCCGGACGCCCAGGCCCTCGGACATCCTGCAGGGCCTGCTGGGAAACTGCTGGTAAGGGGGAGCAAGCCGGGCTGACACCCCCTGCCCCTTCCTCCTTCCCCCCTTCCCCCCTTCCCCCCCCTTCTTCCAGCTCCAGCTCGGCCCCCCCAGCCCTACTCAAACCCGTTTATGCCCCCAGGCGCGTAGCCCCTGCTCTGCCTCACCCCTTCCCGCGCGCTGCATGGCCGGGCGGCTGTGCCCCCGCCCGCCCCTGCCCCGCTGAGGCCGCCCCGCGTCCCGTCCCGCCGGCAGGTTCCTGAGCGCCCTGGCCGTGCTGGCCGAGCGGCCCGAGCTGGTGGAGAGGGTGATGATCACCAGGACTCTGTGCTCCGAGGGCGCCTACCAGGTGCGGCTGTGCAAGGACGGCACCTGGACCACGGTGCTGGTGGACGACATGCTGCCCTGCGACGAGTGTGGCTACCTGCTCTTCTCGCAGGTCAGTGCCACCGGGGGCAGCGGGGTGCTGGGGGAGGCTGGGAGGCTCAGCCCAGGCTCTGGAGGTACTGCTGGGGTTCATGTGAGGCCCCCGACGTTTGGAGTCGGGGAATCTTTAAGGTTGGAAAAGGCCTCCAAGATCATCAGGTCCAACCTTTGATCAAATCCTCCCGTGCCCGCTGAGCCGTATCACAGAGTGCCACACTGACTCGTTTACTGAACACTTCCAGGGATGGTGACTCCACCACTGCCCTGGGCAGCTGTGCCAGGCCCTGACTGCTCTTTCTGTGAAGAGATTTTGCCAATATCCATCTAAACCTCCCCTGGCACAACTTCAGGCCATTTCCCCTTGTCCCATGACTGGTTTTCTGTGAGAAGGCACCAACCCCCACCTGGCTCCCCCCTCCTGTCAGGGAGTTGCAGAGAGCGAGAAGGTCCCCCCTGAGCCTCCTTTTCTCCCTGAGCCCCCCCAGCTCCCTCAGCTGCTCCTGCTGCTCCAGCCCCTTCCCAGCTCCATTCCCTTCCCTGCACAAGCTCCAGCCCTTCAGTGTCTCTCGTGTCGAGGGTCCCAGAACTGCCCCCAGGGCTGGAGGTGCCCCAGCAGTGCCAGCACAGGGAGGGCACTGCCCTGGGTCTGTGGCCACACCATGGCTGGTACAGCCCAGGTGTCATTTGCCTTCCTGCCCACCCGGGCACACTTGAGCTCATGTTCAGCCCCTGTTGACCAGCACCCCCAGGTTTTTTCCTGCTGGGCACTTTCCAGCCGCTCTGCCCCAAGCCTGGAGCCGTCTGGGGTTGGTGTGACCTAAGTGCAGGATCCAGTACTGAGCCTGGTTGCTCCCTATTTGCAGGTCAGGACCTTGCTCTTTGCTGTGCTCTTAAGACAGCTGAACTATTTGAGGCCATAATACACATCTATTTAAATCCCTCCTGACATTTTCCAGGCTGCAGTGGAGAAGTTTCATTCACAGTTGCTTTTCCCTCACTCCTCTCTCCACCGCAACCACTTCCACTTGCAGGGAAATCTGTCCTTATTCTTCACAGAAAAGAAGAACGCCTTACCCTGTGTTTTGCACTGCAAGGGGCTGAGGGAAAGCTGTTTCTTTGCTCTGCGGGGACGTCTGGCAGCTTGGCTTTGCCAGGGAGGGACCGTAGAGAGGGAGGGGATGGCACATGGAGCAGCCTGTTCCGACCCAGTGCCCGGCTGCTCTGGGCACACTGGGGTGGGATCTGCTCGGGTGAACGGAGCTCCCTCAGCCCCTTCAGGACGTCACCACGAGCTGTGCCCACCCTGCCTGCCAGGCCCAGGGGCTCTTGCTGGGATCACGTCCATGAAGGAGACTGAGAACGTCTTTATTGAAACTCAGGCGGCAAAATCTGCCAAAGAAAACAAAGTGCTACTGTCAGGAGGAGCCAGGGACTGTTGGGTTGGATTTCGTTCCGAAAATCCCAGTCCTCTGGTTTTTGACACACAGCCCCAAACTGTGTCATGTGTAGCTTGTGTCAGGACAGGACTCTGCAACTTTGGAGAGGGGAAGAAGGAGTCAGTGTCTACATTCTGCCTCTCCCAGACAGAGAGGATCCAGATGCATTTCTTTATTTGAGCACAAGATTTACCTGTCTTGGGTTCTTTTGTTTTTCATCCATCCTTGTTCTCTTACGAATTTCAAGTTTGCTGTGGGGTTTTTTTAAAGATTTTTAAAGGTTTGCACGTGGGCTGGACTCGCCTTACCTCTGTTTCCAGGGGCATCTGAATCGCGTCGACATTTTTCTGCTGAGTGTTCAGCTGTGTGAGCTGGACATGGGGGCTAAAAAAAGGAAAAGCAGAGTTTTAAAAATAAAAGAAAATCAGGCTCTTATCTGAGCTCCCTGGCTGCAGCTCAGGCAGAAATAAACAAAATGGATTTTGTTGAGTGAGGAACCCAAAAACCAGCAAAAAGCACTTATAAGCTCTCTTTATCCATCGGAAAGAAATCTTCACTGCCCTCCTTTCCTCTGCCAGCTCTTGGCTGCCACCTGTGAGTCACACACAGTCACAGTGTCCCAGTGATTTTCCCTGCTGACCTCCAAGCACCGGATACCAAACCCCATTTGTTGGGAGAAAACTTACATCTTGTAATTAAGGCTTGTAATTACTCCCTGTGCTGGAGAGGAGGACTTTGCTACTCCAGGTTTTTTAGAGCTTGTCCTTGAAGCAGCCTCTGTTCCATGGGTGAAATCTAATCAGTCCCACATCCGTATGTGCTCTGGGCCATCTGCTTTGACAAAGGGGTGTTGTTTTTGGTTTGCAGCAGAGTTCCAGCTGTTCCACATGTGCTCCTTATCACAGAATCATAGAATCTCCTGAGTTGGAAGGGACCCACAAATATCATGAGTCCAACTCGTGGTCCTGCACAGGCCACCCCAGCAGTCCCACCATGTGCCTGAGAGTGTTGTCCAAGTGCTCCTGAAGCTCTGGCAGCCTTGGTGTCCTTTTCCATTACTAAACTGCTTTAAATTCAGGTTGAGGCAGATGGAAGGGCCTGCACCATGGGCACCCACCCTGCGAGCCTGACTGCTGGGCACCCCTGGGTACAGCTCTGTCAGCATCCAGGCCTCTTGGATGTGCATTCCAGGACTTTTTCCCAAGGGGAATTAAGCTGTGCAAACAAAACACCGAGCAGAGCTCACCATTGGCCAAGGTGACAAGCTCCTGGTGGCCTGGCCTTGCTGCTCTGCCTCTCTGTCTCCTGTGGCTGTGGGAGGGCTGGCAGGGGTGGGTGAGAGGGGCTCTCCCAGGTCCTGCCCGGGGTGTGATGTGTCCCTCCCTCCCTCACAGGCCCAGAGGAAGCAGCTGTGGGTCGCCCTCATCGAGAAGGCGCTGGCCAAGCTGCACGGTTCGTACTTCGCCCTCCAGGCCGGGCGAGCCATCGAGGGCCTGGCCACGCTCACGGGGGCCCCCTGCGAGAGCCTGATGCTGCAGGTCAGCTCCACTAACCCTCGTGAGGAGCCCATTGACACTGACCTCATCTGGGCCAAAATGCTGAGTTCTAAGGAGGCTGGGTAAGACGAGGCAGGAGGGCGCCGTGGCAGGAGAAGGGGCACTCAGAGAGGGGGGTGAGGGGGGCTGCTCTTGTCTGTAGGGGCTCAGAGGAGAGGGGCTACCTCATTACCTGGGGTGGAGCCCACCACTCATCTGGAGCATTGGTGGAGCTCCCCCTTGAAGCTCTTCTGTGAGTAATTCTCATATGAAATGAAGATCCTGGGGAACTTCCCCATGCACTGCTGTCCTGCAGGAGTTTGGAAATGGCACTGAGCCTGCTGGCTTTGCTTTGAGTGTTTCTGTGTTGTGAAGTGCGTGACCCTGCATGTGTTTGCCACCCATCTTTGCTGGACACACCTGGGCATGGCTAGAGCCAGTCTAGAGGGGACAGAGCCAAAGCAGGGAGCTCCTGCTCACCACTCTGGCAGGAGGGCAGCTGGGTTGGTTCAAGGCCACGGTATGGGGCTAAATGGGAGGTGGGTAACTCCCATCATGTGGTGTCCCCCCCAAAACCTGACTGGTGCAGACCTCCTGCCCCAAGCAGTCTGTCCTAACCTCTGCCCAGATAGACCACCTGCCTTTCTCTGTGGCTTTCTGCCAGGCAAGACCCTGGGGCCTGGCAGAAACATGGTGAGGTTTGGGCAAGGCTCTGCAGAGAGCTCAGCGCACAGCCTGGGCTCAGTGTGCACGGGGCAGGTGGGGGGAGCTCTGGCCAGCGGGGCTGGGCACTGCCTGGGGAGTTTACAGTGTAATTGCGAAGAGGGAGCATCCAGGAGCTTCCTGGGGGGAAGCTGTCCCGTGCCTGGAGCGGTAAGGACGAGCTTCCCCCCGTGCCAGGCCCGGCAGGACACCGAGGGTTTGCTGTCCCTGTGCAGGTTCCTCATGGGCGCGTCCTGTGGCGGAGGCAACATGAAGGTGGATGACGTGGCCTACGAGAGCATGGGGCTGCGGCCTCGGCACGCCTACTCCATCCTGGACGTGAGGGACGTCCAGGGCTTCAGGTGAGCACGGGTGCAGAAACCCTGGGCACTGAGGGCATGCTGGACAAGACCTTGGGGACTCTTCAACTTCCCATCCCAGGGTGTCACAAGGTTCTGTTGTCACACGAGCTGTCCTTGTCTGGTGCTGGCTCCACATCCAGGTGTGGAATGGTTCACAAGACACAGAGGGTTGAGTGGAGCGCTCAGCTCAGCGAGGTGGTCAGAGCATCCTGTTCACCTTTGGAGGGAGCAGGGACAGAAATAGGAGCTGCCCCCACAGCCAGGGTGCTGTAGGAAGCCCCATTTTCAGCCGTGTCACTCAGCAGCCACTTCCCTGCAGAACCCCATCCCCACAGCACCTGGCAGGGCAGGGAAGGACAGAGGGAGCAGCAGGACAGGACATCTGGGGCAACGATGTGAGTGACAAATCAGGTGTGGGTTGCTGTGAGGGGTTTGGGAGACAGGGGCAGAAGTGGTGGGCTGCCCTCTGCGTGGGGCTGGCTGTGTCTCCCATTCCTCCTGGGTGTCTAACGCCGTTTCCCCCTTTGCCCAGGTTACTGCGGCTCCGGAATCCCTGGGGCCGCTTCTCCTGGAACGGCAGCTGGTCAGATGAGTGGCCGCACTGGCCGGCCCCCCTGCGCCACGACCTGATGCCCCACGGCAGCAGCGAGGGCGTGTTCTGGATGGAGTACAGCGACTTCATCAAGTAGGCACAGGCTGTGGGGCGGGAAGCTGGGCAGGGACAGAAAATGGGACACAGGGCCAACTGGGTCAGGCAGGAACAGGAATTCCCAAGGGATGTGGGGGACCTGCAGCATGCTGGGATGTGGGGACAGAGCCGTGTACCTCCCTGGAGCTCAGCCCAGCTTCCCACAGGTATTTTGACTCCGTGGATATCTGCAAGCTCCATTCAGACTGGCATGAGGTGCGTGTGCAGGGCATGTTCCCCAACAAGGCCAGCGGGCCGGTGACAGTGACGTCGCTGACAGTGTTGGAACGTGCAGCTCTGGAGTTTGCCCTCTTCCAGGAGGGCAGCAGGTGAGCTGGAGGGGCTCAGCCTGGAGAAAAGGAGGCTTGGGGGGAACCTTCTCACTCTCTGCAACTCCCTGACAGGAGAGGGGAGCCAAGGGGAGGTCAGACTCTGCTCCCAGGGAACAAGGGACAGGATGAGAGGGAACAGCCTCAAGATGTGCTGGGGAAGTTTAGATGGATATTGGGAAAATCACAGAAAGAGTGGTCAGGCATTGACACAGGTGGCCCAGGGCAGTGGTGGAGTTCCCATCCTTGGAGGCGTTTACAAGCCATGTGTATGTGGCAGTTGGGGACGTGGGCCAGTGGTGGCCTTGGCAGTGCCAGGGGAGTGGTTGGACTCAATGGTCTCAGAGGGCTTTTCCAACCTTAATGATTCCATGATTCTCTGGGCCCTAGGGTAATCCCAAACACATCACCCTCTTGCCACACAGGATCCTGCAGGGTCACAGAGCCCAGGGATGGCTTCCATCGCCATGCACTTTATCCAGCTCTTTGGAACTGCTCGTGTTTTAGCTGGAACCCAAGCCCTGAACATGAGCTGGTTTCTGGGGCTGGATTTGTAGGGCAGTGGGATGATGGCTCTTCCCTTGGACCTGCTATCCTGCTGTGCCCTGGGTGGCATGTGACCCTTCCCTCTGATGCAGGCGGTCAGACACGGTGGACAGTCACCTGCTGGATCTGTGCATCATGGTTTTCCGGGCCACCTTCACCAGCGGGAACAAGCTGAGCCTGGGCCGGCTCATGGCCCACAGCAAACGAGCGGTCAAGAAGTTCGTCAACTGCGACGTGATGCTGGAGCCGGGCGAGTACGCCGTGGTGTGCTGTGCCTTCAACCACTGGAGCGCTGCCCTGGCCGGCCCTGCCACCCAGGGTGAGGGGCTGGAGGGCACCTGGGGGAGGGCAGAGGTGGCAAAGCCCTTGATCCTCATCATGGGGACCTTGCTGGAGGTGGAGGTTGCCTGCAGGTGCAGCGACCCAGCAGCACCCTGCTCCGGGGGAGGGTGGGCTTGGTGACAGTCCCCCTGATCGCCCCTTCCTTTGGCTGTCTCCACAGCTTCCAGTCCCACCAGCAGCCGACCGGCCACTGATTATTCCAGCTACATCCTGGCCATCTACAGCTCCCGCCTGGTGATGGTGGAGCAGGTGGAGGCACAGCCCACCACGCTGGCAGATGCCATCATCCTGCTGACTGAGAACAAGGGCGAGCGCCACGAGGTGTGTGGGAGGCACAGGGCGGGGACTGGGCCCCGTGGCTGCAGTGGGGAGGGGGGTGATGCTGCCAGTGGGAGCCTGGACCCTGCTCTGCAGTGTCCTCAGTGTGGCAAGGTTGTGCCAGTTCTGATTGCCACCCCAGGGATGCCCATCCCCTTTGCCCCTTGGGGCAATGTGGGGCAGCCCAGCAGCACCCCGTTGGCTGGACTGGAAGATGGCAGCCCAGGGGTTTTGATTCGGGGGCAGGGGTGTCTGGAGCCTTCATCACCTTGCCCTGCTGTCCTCCCCAGGGCCGTGAAGGGATGACCTGCTACTACCTGACACACGGCTGGGCAGGGCTCATCGTGGTGGTGGAGAACCGGCACCCCAAGTCCTACCTGCACGTCCAGTGCGACTGCACCGACAGCTTCAACGTGGTGTCCACGCGCGGCAGCCTCAAGACACAGGACAGCGTCCCCCCCCTGCACAGGTCCGGGGTAGGCAGGGGTGGGTCAGGGGGCTGCCCTGGGGGCTGGCAGGGGGCTGGCAGTGAGGCAGAGCCTGGGAGGGAGGAGTGGGCAGTGGTGGGATTGCCAGGGCAGCAGTGGGATTGGTGGGGCAGGGATGGGATTGCTGGGGCAGGGGTGGGATTGCCAGGGCAGAGATAGGATTTCCAGGACAAGAGTGGGACTCCTGGGGCAGAGGGTGGGATTGCCAGGGCAGAGGCCACTGCCCTGAGCCCATCGCTCTCTCCACAGGCAGGTGCTGGTGATCCTGTCCCAGCTGGAGGGTAACGCCGGGTTCTCCATCACACACCGCCTGGCACACCGCAAAGCCACCCAGGCCTTCCTCAATGACTGGATGCTGACCAAGGGCACCCACAACCCGCACCTCACGCCCGAGGTCGCGGGGCTGCACGGCCCCCGGCCCCTATGACGAAGCGCCTCCCCCTCCCCGCCCGCCTCCCCGTCACTGTCCCCGAGCCCCTGGCCCGGGTGCCCCCCCGAGCTGGCAGTGCTGAGCCAGGGGCAGGGCCGGGGGGTCCCTCCCAGCACTTTGCCCCCCCGCGGGGCCGGGTGAGCTCTCGGCGCCAGGACCGGCCCTGCCCGCTGCCCCCGCCCGGCCCTGCTGGCCCCCGCGCTGGGGGCACGGGGCCATCTCAGGATCCCCCTGCCCCGTCCTCGCGCTGGGCCCGGTGCCCTCTGCCCGCCCCGGGGGGTGGTGGGAGAGGGGGGGGCTGGAGGTTGCTGTCAAAGCCCTTCCCAGGCACCACGCTCAGGACTCTGCCCCTTTCTGCGGCGCCAGGGCGCTGGTGCTGCAAAAAGAAGAATATACCTCTGATGTCTGTCCGTCTGTGTGACCCTCCGTGTGTCCCCGGGCCCTCCCGCTGTCTTGTTCCCCCACGTCCGCTCCCAGGACCAACATGGCACCAAGGATGGGCCTAGGGTTGCCGGGGTCACCCTGCCATGGTGCTGCCCATGCCAGGGACCCACTGTGGTGCCCGGACTCCCCGTCCACCCCCACCTGTCCCAGGTGCCAGGCTGGGGAGGAAAGGGCACGGGGTTGTTCTAGAAAGCTGCTCTGAGGGGTTTCACTCAGTGAAACTCAGAGATGCCCTCTCTGCTGTGACTTTGGGTGGGAAGCAAGGCCACGGGGTGATGCTCTTGGGGGCTGTGGCAGCAGGGGCCCCCCTCAACTGTCACACAAGTGTTACTATGCAAAGGCGGCCGGTGGAAGCAGTGCCTGGAGAGAAGCCATGGCCCGAGCTGGGCTCACCCCCTGGGCACTGCCCTGCAGGGGCAGTAGGTACACACCTGGGGGCGGGGAGCAGGCCCCTGGTGTTGCCGTGTGCTGGGGAGGGGGGTGATTTTGGGGGGGAAGTGGAGATCCCTCTCCTTCAGAGGCTGAGTGAGCACAAGGTGAAGGCTGTGAGGGCCTCGCGGTGCTCCTGGTCCCATGGGTGCTCCAGGCTGGGGGCTGATCCTGGTGGGAGCTGCTCCATGCTTTCAGGGCATCGTGGCTCTCTGACTTGGCATGTGTGTGTGTGTGTGTGTGTGTGTGTGTCCGTGTGTGTGTTTTGGGGTCCCCCTGTGTACCCTCTCCTTCCCAAGCTGCATGGACCTGCAGCTGAGGGGGGTGGTGGGCAGTGCTGGACCCTCTTCTGGCAGGGACTGTGCTGGGGGGCACCCTGCACCCCAAACCCTGCACCAGCAGCTGGGCTGGGCAGGGATGTGTGTGGGGCCCTGCCCAGCCTGTCCCTCTGTGTCCACCAGGGGGTGGGCAGAGGGGTGGGCTGCCCTGGCACCCTCCTGGACCCCCCAGCTGGGACTGCTGAGCCAAGCTCTGTCTGTATTTTTGTTTGTCGATCTGTTTTCTCTCTTTCCAGCTCCTTCCTCCTTGGGATGACTTGTCCTTCATTTTTTTTTCTCCTCTCTGTCTTTCTGAGCTGTGAATATTTTTAACCCTGTAAATACTGTCCAGCTCTTCAGAATCATAGGATATTTTATCAATTGTAAATCAGATCAGTAATCCCTGTATGATACGAATTATCCATGGGTGGTTTTCAAACTCAGGTTCTGATGGACCAAATAAAGTTTTGTTTTTTACTGAAGGTGCCTGATTTTGTTGTGGAACAGACAACAAGGGATGAGGGGGGAGGTTTAGGGTCAAAGCAAAGGGTCTTGAAGGCATTTCCATGAAGCATCTGGCAGTGTGCTGGAGGGGGAGCTGAGCACCAAAAAAAGTGGGAATTTGAGTGTCGAGGTTTTTTAGCTGCACTTCGGGGCGCGGGGGCCAAGAAAGGCTGTGTGGAGACACGAAAAGGGACGGAAACAAAGCAAACTCCAGAAATTCTCGGGAAACCAAGCGGCAGGTTTCCCGTCGCAGGGCCGAGCAGGGCTGTGCTGTGGCCGGGAGAGGGCACCCACCCACCGCCCGCCTGGCCGGGCTCCCTCCCGCCCCTCCTCCTGCCTCAGTTTCCCCACCCGCAGCACGACGCGGCCGAGGGCTGCGATGGTGCCGTGACCGCTGCCTGAGCGGCGCCGGGGCCGGGCTGGGGCAGAAGGAGCAGCTCTCCCTCCTCCCCAGCGCCAGGGCAGCACCCAGCTCCTGCCGCGCCGTTTGTCCGGCGGCGAGCCCGGCTGGCGCGGGCAGAGCTTTCCGGCTGAGCGGAGCCGGCCGGCTGTGCCAGCCCGCGCTCGCCCCGGGTGGGCACCTTGAGACCAGTAGGGAGAGACAGAAGGAGAGGATTTCGGTCTTTCTTACAGCAACTTGTAATAGATTTTTCCGGGCGAAACATCTTTGCATTCAGGAGGCCCTGTCACAAGCCATCAGCCTCAGCCGGGGAGAAACAGATGGAGAGTTAATTTTGGCGGGGAGGGCGCTGCCACGCTCCCTCCTCTCCCTCAGTCTGTTCAGGGAGAGGAGCCGGGTTTAACCCTCGCGGCCGCCGTGGGAAGCTGCTGCCTGGGCCCTGCTCCCTCCCGGCTATCCCGCTGGGTTCTGTGGCCACCACGAGGTGACCCCCATGTGTGACCGTGGTTCCCCCCCTCCCACTCCGAGCCTGCTCAGAGCCAAGGACGTGCCGGGACAATCTCAGCCCCGTGACCTGGTGGTGGCCCTTGTGGTGATGACCAGCCCAGGTGGGTGACTGTGTCCTGCCTTGCCGTGGCTCTCTGGAGCCGTGTCCCGGTGAGCCCTGTGCCACCCAGCACACGGGGGCCAATCCTGCTGTGCCGGAGCTTGGCACGGCAGTGCCCGCTGCAGCCGGGGACACTCGTGTGAGCTGCTGCGTGGATGGCAGTGGATGGCAGTGATGCTGCCTGCGACACTGGGACAGTGGGACACTGTGGGGAGCCCTGAGGACACAGGGCTGAGAGCTGCAGTGTGGCCATGGAAGGGGTGGAGGTGAAATCCAACCCTAATTGGGCCCGATTCCCAAGGGCAGGGGCAGCATTAACTGCTTTATAATTACATATAATTGTGTGGCAAAAGAGAAAATTGTGTTTGACACATCAGCTCCGGAGCAGGGTGTCATTTTATCGGGCAATTTGTCATCCCTTGGCTCTGTCAGTCTTGAGTCTGAGGTTGGAAGGGGGAGGTGGGGATGGGCAGTGGGAACCAGTGGGGATGGACAGTGGGGCAAGGGCAGGATGGATGGAAGGGAATGCTGGACAGCAGGACATGGGGGAGGTGGAAGTGAAGGAGTGCTGTGGTACTGAGCCACATGCAGAGCAGTGAGACAGAGGTGTGACAGCAGTCAAGGAGGGGCAGGGGCTGTCCCACCACCCTGGCACGGCTGTGATGCCTCCCTCAGGGGGCTGTGGCTGCAAAAAGATAAGTGACAGCACAAGTCACCTTGGGGATGTCCACACACCAGCCCGTGTGTGGTGAGACAGGGTAGCCAGGAGAGCCACGTGAGCCCTTCCCATTGCTGCTGCCACCATCCTGGTCCCCCCCACTCACAGGGCTGGTGCTGCTCCTCCCTGGGCACCCAGGAGGGTGTTCAGGCCTTGGCACGGGCAGCCAGAGATGCTGCTCCTGTTCCATCCCTGGAAGCGTCCAAGGCCTGGTCAGTGGGAGGTTGTCCGTGCCCATGGCAGGGGGTGGGACAAGATGGTCCCTTCCAACTCAAACCATTCCGTGATCCTAAGTTGCCATTCCATCAGTGCAGTCACCAGCCCTCGACCCGCCGATCCCGGGGATGTCTCTCGGGGATGGAGGCGGGAATGCGGGTCCTTTCTGCGGGATTTGGGCGGGCACTGGCTGCTCCTCAGGCCCCGGCCCCGGCACGGCCCCGGCCCCGCGGCTGCTCCGGGGCTGCACGGGGAGAGGGCACGTCGGGAGCCAGGGCTCGAGCGCTCCCTGTGATTCACTCTGACTATAATGGGAGCTGCTGGTGAATATTTTATGGCTCCCACAGGGCAGATAGAACATATTGTGCATTTTACGCCACAAATCTCCGCCGAGAGACAGAGGGAAGCTTAAAAAAGAGCAGCACCAGCGCTGCGCCGGGCTGGAGTGGGGGCAGAGCTGCAGCACCGCTGCCAGCGCGGGGTTCGCAAGGGCACTGCTCTCCCGCCCGTGCCACCCTCCGCGGGGTGCGCCGAGGGGAGCCCCGGGCCCGGCACCATCCCGGGCGCGGGGATGCTCCGAACCGCACGGCCGGGCTGCGGTGGCGGCTGCGGCCGCTGCCCCGGGCCAGGCCCGGCAGCTCTGCGGCTCTGCGGCGCAGGCGAAGTGCTTTGCCCGGGGCTGAGCCCTGCAGGAGGGTCCCTGCCTGCGCCCCGGCCTGCCTTCGCCTTCGTCAATAATGCAGCCCCTGCCCCGGGCGCCCGCCAGCGCTGCCCGCAATAATGGATCGGGATGAGAGCGGGCCCCTCCTCATACTGTGCTGGGTCCCGCGCTCTGCCACGAGCTGGAGAGAGACCGAGGAGCCTTCACCTCCCAACCTGCCCAACCCGCAGAAACAAGGAGGGGGGTTTGGGCGTCGTCTGCAAGGAAGCCCCATCCCCATCCCGGTACCCCTGGAGGGAGGGGGTGCTGCTGGGGCCGGGGCTCCTGGCTGGTCCCTCTCAGAAAGGACGCGTGGAACGGCCGTCAGAGTCACCGTGTGCCAGGAGGGTGGCTCAGGCTGGGACCCCCAGCCCTGCTGCAGGGCAGTGTGTCCATGGGTGAGCTCTGGGTGCTGGGGTGCTCATCCCGCTCCCTCGAGCACATTCCAGTGCCAGGCAGGCAGGGAAATCTTACGGAGTGTGGCAGTAGCTGCCTGCACCCACCCGTGCTGTGCTGGAGCTGGGGAAGGCACGTCAGACCCTCGCAGCAGCGGGGAAGAGGAGGGAGAGGAGGAGGAGAAGAAGGCAGGCACAGGCACCAGTGGGTCAGGGCCAGCCCACGGGTGCCACAGTGGTTGCTGACAGCCCTTTGTCCCCCCCACCAGGAGACCCCCAGCTCCCCTCAGAGCCATCACGCAGCAGGGTGAGGACCTGATGTTTGGGGGGCAGTTGGCCCTTCAGAGGGGGCAGAAACCCCTCAAGGTCTGGGCCAGACTAGACTGGGAAGCCATTCCCAGCCCCCAAACACGACCGTGCAGGCTGGGGAGACACAGGCAGCCACGAGAGAGGGCCAGGCTGTGTCCCAGTGCACCAGAGACACCCTCCCTCAACGTGCCCAGCTCTGATGGGGGAGTCGAGTCCTCCAACATCCCCACCCACGGCAAACGGGGACATGGCAGAGCTGGACCCTGAGAGGGGGAGGTCCTGTGGGGTCCTCACCTGCGTGTCACGGGGTCACATGCCCGGGTGGCTTCACGGCAGGGCTGCAAGGGCATCCCAGGGGTCCCACGTTCTCCCCCAGCTGGGTCTCCCCAGGGACGAGGCTCAGGGGATGACGCAAACACTCACCCCCGTGGGACCATGAGCGTGGAGAAGACTCTGCCGGGATGAAGAGGAAAGTCCCATCCCAGGGTGGCTCCTCTCCTCCTTCTCCCCCTCCTCCTCCTCCTCCCGAGCTCTCCATCCGAGGGGCTGCGCGGGGTCCGGGCCGGCACAGCTGGAGCCGCGGCGGCCGCGCTGTCACGGGCTGGGCTATCGAATCTGAAAGCAATTAAAGCCATCACCAGCGCTCGCTCGGGGCTGGCTCCAGGCTGCAGGGAACCTGCCACAACAGATCATGTGCTCGGTGCTGCTGGCCCGAGGACCTGCTCCCACCCGCGCCCCGACACGCAGCGGCGCGGCCGGGGGAGGCCGGGGCAGGGCAGGGCGTGAGGCCGCGCTGAGGGGCTCCTCTGCCCCTCGGGAGGGGGGTCCTGCTGCCCCTCGGGAGGGGGGTCCCGCTGCCCGGGGGCTCGGCAGAGGGGCTCGG
>JAWWES010000035.1:1165020-1179844 GCA_035583135.1 Lophotriccus pileatus | reverse complement strand
GGTGGGGAGGCCCTGGCACAGGTTGCCCAGAGAAGCTGTGGCTGCCCCATCCCTGGAAGTGTCCAAGGCCAGGTTGGTCAGGACTTGGAGCAACCTGGGCTAGTGGGAGGTGTCCTTGCCCATGGCAGGGGGCGGGACAGGATGGGCTTTAGAGGTCCTTTCCCACCCAAACCACTCTGTGATTCTGTGATTCACACCCCTCACTCCACTGGCATCTCCTTTGGTTCCAAGATAACTTAGATCACTTCCCTGTGAAGACACCAAGCCACCAGCTCTCAGAGGGACCTCGGGATGTCCTCTGGTCATGGGTGCTGCCGGGCACGGGCTCGTGGGGGTGGTAAGGGGGTGATTGTGGTGGCACCTCTCAGTGCACAGCACGCAGAGGACATTCATGTGTCCATGAAGGATATGAATGTGCCTCCTTAGGCTTCCTAAGGAGCCATCCTCGGGAATGAAGTGTCTCCTCAGGCTGCATCTCATCAACAGATTGTCACAGATTTCTACAACATCCTGAGTTGGGAGGCAACAACTCAGGACAAGGATCATCGAGTCCAACTCCTTGACTGGGATCATAAGGAAACAAGATGAGAACTGCCACATCAGCCTGTCATCACATAGGATGACCTGACAGTGAAGAAGGGAGAGGAGAGCTGTCCTGTGCCTGAAGACATGGGGCAGCAGCTCCTCTGGAGATCCAGAACTGCTGTAAACTGGAGAAAACACAGACTGATTTTATGCCAGCACTTACCCAAGCTTTGAGCACCCCAGGATTTGCTGTCAGGTTTCTTGGCTCTGCCATCAGCTGTGCTGGTGTAAAACCAGGCATGACGCCGTGAATGCCACCAGAGCCACAGCAATGACACGTCCTGCTGAGGGGACCTGGTGCTTGCCAGGGGGAGAACAAGTCACCACCAGCCTCCAGTGAGGACATGAGCCCCCCATGTTCAGGGGCTGCCTGCCTGTCTCTGAAGCCCCCTCTAATTGGCTGCATTTAAAGATGCCTCCTGAGCTGTCTGTGTCTCCAGCAGGACACACATCCCTAAAATGACACCAGCTAATTAAGGCCGTGGAAGCCCAAGAACTCTTCCGTGCCTTGTTTGTTATCCAGGAGCCTGAGGCAACGCTGAGGCCAGTAGGACCCTGACAGGCAGCTGGGGAAGCCTGGTAATGACAGGGCCACCAAACCAGTCAGGGAGAAGGAGGCAGAGGATGCAGCAATCAGCACCGACAATAACAACCGGCCCCGGGAACGGTGCCGAGGCCTCCTGTGCCGGGGAGAGATGGGATCAGTGAACCAGAGAGCTCCCTCCCTGCTCCTCACCTTTCTCCAGGCACCTCCAGGCCAAATGGGATGGAGGGTGAGGTGGCAGTGGAAGGGCACTGGGGATGTGTCAAGCCTTTTATCAGGCTGTTTTCCTGATTTCTGGGAAATCACAGCTGCACCTCTCTGGTTTGGCTGCAGACCTGTCCCACTCATCAGCTGCCCAGGATTCTAACCTGGTAACTTTTGCTGGCCTTTAGGAACCAGGAGCCGAGCTAAAAGGCCTGTGTTTAACACATGTGTGTGAAAGTCTAGACCTGGGGGAGGAGTTCATGAGTGGACATCACCTTTCTCCTCTCCCCTGAGTATCTCCTCCTGCTGTTCTCCACCATCTGCTTCTGTCTCCTGAGACTCAACCCGTCCTGCAGCATCCCTGAGCCCATTCCTACTCCCTCACCCTGCAGGTCACCCCAAGCTGCCCCTGGTGCAGTGTGGGGAGGACACGCACCAGTGCAAGGGGTGGTACCAGCTGCTCTTCAAAAAACACTGCCACAGATGCCCAGGGCAAATCCCCATCCCTGGAGGGATTTAAAAGCCGTGTGGATGTGGCACTTGGGGACAGGGTTCAGTGGTGGCCTTGGCAGTGCTGGGGGGATGGTTGGACTCGATGATCTCAGAGGGCTTTTCCAACCTCGATGATTCCGTGATTCTATGAGGGGTTCTTTACAGGGTGTGCGTATCACCTTCATTATTCCTTTTTCTCTGACAACACCATATCAAAGACTAAAACAGATGGTTCTTGTGTCTTCTGCCATGGCTGCCCCAGCTGAGCAATCACCAGCAGTGCAGCAGCACATCAGGGCTGCCACAGTCTGCTGTCCCTTTGGCCACGTGCTGGTCACAGAGGAGATGCTGGGGGTTTCCAGATTTTGTTTTGAATTGTTCTGAAAAAAAGAGGCAAGGAGAGGTGTCCAGAGAGGGCTTTCAGCCTTTCTAACCAGATTTTCCCAGCAGCACCTCATGGTCAGGAGAGGCTGGTCCTGAATCCCATCTGATTCCATGATTCTTTGTTAGTCCCTCATCCATCACTTGAGCTCCACATCTCAGGTCTCCTTTGTGGGGGTGTTGGATGTGATGGTGGATGAGGTGGTGGCCTGGCTGGAACAAAGGTACGTGATGACAAGAGAGCTTTAGAGCAAGCGCAACATTCACTCTACCCAATTTCAGACGTCTGGATGACACTCTTGCTCACGTGGCTTAGTTTTAGGTGGTCCTGTGAGGAGCAGGGAGTTGGACTTGATGATCCTTATGGGACCCTTCCAGCTGGAGATGTTCCATGTAGGTGGGAGGGGGTGCAGAGTGCTGTGTCTATCCATCATTTGCTCCTGCGAAGGCATCAACAGCACCCATGCAGAGGGACCCTTTGGCATGTCCTTCCACAGCCCAGCTCACAGGCACCTGGGGCTGGATCAGTCCCTTAGGGAGTTTCATTTTGTTACATTTAATTTAATTTAATTTAATTTAATTTAATTTAATTTAATTTAATTTCATCTCATTTCAAGAAATTTCAATCAGTTTGATTTTATTTCATTACGTTACATTAAATTTTGTGAAATTTCATTTAATTTCAAGAAATCGGATTTTGTTTCCTTGCATTTCACGAACTTTGATTTCAGTTAATTTGGAAAAATTTCATTTCATACCAAAGATATCTGATTTTATTCAATTTAATTTCAAGTCAATTTGTGAAATTTCATTTTGTTTTATTTCACGAAATGAAATTTCACTTCATGGAACAAAATAAATTGTTGAGTTTTTATTTCATTGTGTTACAATTCAGAAACTTGATTTTATTTCGTTTCGTTTCAGTTCAGTTTCAATTCAAGAAACCTCCATATTTTATTTAATCTCATTAAATTTCACTTCATTTCATTTCACGAAACTGGATTCCATTCTACTTTATTTTGTTAAATTTAGAGGGGACTGACCCTGGCCAGCTTATCCTGTTCACTCACTGGAAAAGGGATCAGCAGCCAGTGCTGGGTGTGATCCTGGGCTGGGGAGGGACACACTGGCCAGAGCAGACCAAAGAACGCCAAAGATCAGATCTGTTTTGCCATGAAATCCATCCATTAATTAGAATTTTTTTAAAAAAAATCCAATTTTGGTGGGTTTTTTTCCCCTGGAAATGAGTAAGTGGGAGGAAATGGATGTGCTGAGGGGAAGAAGGGTCAGTCTGCAGTGGGTGCTGTCCCA
The DNA here is from genome assembly GCA_035583135.1 of Lophotriccus pileatus. Classification (NCBI taxonomy): domain Eukaryota; kingdom Metazoa; phylum Chordata; class Aves; order Passeriformes; family Tyrannidae; genus Lophotriccus; species Lophotriccus pileatus. The sequence goes on along the minus strand of JAWWES010000035.1, from coordinate 1,176,327 downwards.
GCTCTGCCCGCGAGTGCCGCGTCCCTGCGGACGCTCTTGGGAGCTGCAGCTCTCTGAGGGACCACCTTACATTTCACCTTCCTTCTTCCACTTACTGCTGATTCTCTGAACATCCAAAGCCTGGAGTTCACATTACATGACAGAGCAAAAACGTCCTGTGGGCGAGGGCCTGGGGAATCACACAAATAGCAGTTCACTAATTTCATGCTGCCCACAGAAGTCCTGAAGGCCTGGGGGTCTGGGGATGGGATGTGCAGCTTTTCTCTTCTGGGGCAATTAGTTTCAGTGCAGCCTTTCTAATGACTGAAGGTTCTGGCAGGCCTGAAGGCACTTCAGAGGCCTGCAGGAAAAGGGTCAGGGGCTCTGTGTCACTCGGGTCCCTGGATCATCAAACCCATCTCTACAGGCTTGGCCAGCTCAATGAGGTTTCACCCTTTACGCTTGTGAAAAGATGTGGCAGGTAAACAAAGGTGTGGAGAAGCCTCAGCTTTCCACATTTCCATGGAAATTGTGGTCCCAAGTGAGATTGCACAGGCTGCTCATGGCTTAGCTATAGGGTGTCTACAAATAAGTTTTATCCAGGCTTGGCCAGGCACAACCAGAACCCCCCAGAGCCCACGCCATGACCACAGTGACAGTGATTCACCCGAAATACAGAAGTTTCTGCTCTGAGAACCTTTCTTATGTGAAGCTGAGAGAAGACCCCTGGGGAGATGGAAGGGGTAAGCAGATTTTGGCTGGAACTAGATGATCTTTGAGGTTCCACGCAACACAAACCATCCTATGGTTCTTTTACTGAGAAGAGTTGAGGTGGAATAGGTGGACCTTCTCTCCCATTGTCTCAACACCTTCCTGAGCTCTTGCTCCTCACCACACAACTCCCAGCAGAAAAGGCCATTTTCTGGGGATCATTTCAAGGCACATGAATGAGAGCAGAACCCCAACACAGGATTTTCCCCTGGGGAGCAGGAGTAGCCACATTCCTGCAGCAGAGTTACAGGACACTCTCACAGCCCACCGCTTACTCCCAGCTCCGTGTGTTTGTTCTGCCGGGTATTTTTCCTGTCGTCTTTGCAGGGGGACCGGGACGCTGCAGGGATGATCTGAGCAGCCCAGCCCAGCTCCAGTTGCAGCAAACCAGCTCCAGCTCCAGCTCCAGCTCCAGCTCCAGCTGCAGAGCCGTCCCCATCTGTTGCTCTCCCCAGATGCTCCACCGGCTCTGAGAACACAGTGCTCAGGGCAGGAAGGAGGATCTCACCCACTGAGATGGCATTTTTATTGGGTTTTTCCCTGCTTGGGTTGCCGGGAGGCTGAGCCATGCCTTGGGTGAATTTGCTGACCGGCACGCTTGGCTTTCACAGCTGGAAGCGCCTCCTCTCCTGGAGCCCTTTCCCCAGACAAAGCAGGCTGGTCGAACGAGAAGAGAAATGGTGTGTTTGTGCCTCAGCACAGCGGGACACCGGGAGGGGTTTGACCCAGACTTCCACGGAGTCCAGCTCTCCACGAGAGGACCGGGGTGTGTGTTCCTATGGTTGGCAACCGGAGGGAACCTCCATCCCGGCCAGGCTCCGTGGACACCCCCATGGACACAGAGGGGCCGGGCAGACCCTGCTGGCTTTGCCTCACCTCCTCCTCCCAAAGCCACCCTTGTTTTACCTCACATCAGCTCCGCTCATCCAGGCACGAGAGGAGCCTCCCGCGTGAAACACAACCCCGGGGTGCGTCCCCTGCCCTCAGGGACCCTGTCTCGCCCCCCACGCGTGACGGGGAGCCGCGACCATCCCCCGCGGCTCCTCCTGGCGCCCCACGCGGGTCCCTCCGTCCCGCTGCCGTCAGCGCCGGGGCCGCTGATGGGCCCTGACAGCGCTGCTCTTTTTTTCTCACGCCCCGCCGGCTGCCCGCGTGGCTGCGATGCCGCCCCCCGCAGCCCCCGCAGCCCCCGCAGCCCCCCGCGGCAGGGCGCGGTGCAGGAGCAGCTGTTCCACATCACATCGCGTCGTGCCGCCCGCCCCGCCGATGCCTGGCCGGGAGCCGCGGAGCTGCGAGGGCGGAGATGGAGCTGTCTGGCTCCGGCAGAGCTGGGCCGAGCAGGTGCGGGGGCTCCACGCGGCACCGCAGCCTCACCCTCGCCGTGCTGACCCAGCGCGGGTCCCGCCCTGCAAAACTCGCCTTCCTCTTCAGCCGCCGCCTCCAAAGCTGCATCCCAAGCACGGTGCACCTTTCCTTTGCTAGTCCTGGCTCATCCAACCGATGGCCAGTCCTGGCCTGAAGCATCTTGCTGCTGCAGGCAGAGGGTGCCCAGTGTTCCTCCACTTTGCATCCAAGCCTGCTCCATTTCCCTGCAGGGAAAAGCTTTGCTGGTGGGTTCACCTCGGACGCAGCAGCCCCTCAAGATGTGTGTGACGTGAGCCCAGTGGCAGGAGCTACTCCAGCTCCTCAGAAAGGGCCTGGAAGATGTTTTCCCCTTCAATCCAGATCCCCACCTGGAGTAAACCAGCGCCACGGGCTCAGTGCAGGTCCTGCAGCCCCTCGTGGGCCGCTCAGCAGTGATGTGCTCTCTGCTTCCCCAAGCACAGGCTCATCCTCCTGGCCTTCCTTGGGCAGCAGAGCTTCCCAGCCCTGGTGCTTGCAGGAGTTCTGCAGCCTCGCTGCACAGCTTATCCATTTTTAACAAGCACACCTCATAAATACTTTGTAAAGCACCTTCTAGCCAAAGTGCTTTTTTCGATTATTTTTTCTTCCCTTGGCTGCTTGGAAGAGCTGCTCACCCTCCCATTCTCTCTGGTCTGTGGCTCTTGCACACACTTGCTGCCCTGAAGTTCCAGAGCTCTGTCTCCAGCACCCAAAAGGAACTCGATGAGGTTGCTGTCCCCTGGAGTGTGTCACAGTGAAGGTTGGCATTGCTCCCCCTTGCTCCCTGCACCCTTCTCAGCACCCTGCAGACACTTTGGTTCCTCCCTCAACCCCACTGAGCGCTGAGAGCAGTGCAGGTGAGCTCCTCCAGACCCTCACCCAGACCTTCCTCCCCCTGCCCCTGCCATGGGGCCTCCTTCCCTGCTGCTGTGCAGGACTGGAAGAAAAGGCCCTGCCCTCCTCCCTCTCTGGGGCTCCCACACCTTCCCAGCCACCTGCAACTCTGCCATTTTCCAGAGGATTTCCATGTTCAGTTTGTAAAGCAAGCAAAGCAGGAGAAAATGACAACCCACACACGCCTTGCCCGAGCTGCCTCCCCGCCTGGGAGATGTTCCCAAGGCAGGGTTTGGCTCGTTCAGTGTGCAGCAGATCGTTTTTATCTCTTCCTCTTTTCTGAATCCATGCATTCCATGGTACCAGAGCAGCCACTTCCAAAGCAGCTGGTCACAGAGCTGTCCTATCACTGGCCAAGCTTCATCCTCTCCAAAAACGTGACACAGGAGCTGAAGGAAGCCAGTTTGTGTCAACTGACATGGACTTCTCTCCAGTTCCTTGTTATGTGGCTCCAGCAACCATTGGCTTCTGCAGGTGCTGGTATTTGACAGCTACCTGGCAGCTCCTGCCAGTTCATCTCTGTTCCCTGCCCCCAGCTGCTGCTTATCCCGGTCCCTCTTCCCATTTAAGTGCGGAGGTTTTAGCTTGTTGCCATAAAACAGGCTGTCCCAGCCTCCACCTTCCCAAAGTGTTTGGTTCCCAGTTCAACCAAATCGGACAGAATAGTCAAAATCTGAAAAGCAGAGAGAGGTTTTGTGAAGCTTCTTGGGCTTAGTCTGAGAGAAATACCCGAAGTGCTGCCCCATATTTCCCAAGAAATGCTGCCACATGAAGTCACCAGGAGATTCTGGAACCACACCAGGCCAACCAGCGTGTGCGTGGCCACCCAACCGGCACCAGTGTCCCAGGAGCTGCTGCCTCATGTCCTGGGAGCAGAGGGAATGACAGGTGACAGGGATGGGAAGGTCTCACTGAGAGCTGGAGAAGTGGAATGAATGAAGAGTGCCCCAGGGGAGAGATTCCAGGGAGTAAAAGTGGAAGAGGTTGGGATGTGAACCCAGGAAAGCAGCTGCTCCCACCATGGCTTTTCCCACACTTTATAACCACTTTTGCTGGGCTCTGAGCCTGTTTTCCTCTTCCCTGGGTAGTAAAACCATCCCAGGAAGGTTGAAGGGCCTTTTGTCGTTTTCCTGCTTCTGAATTTTTTATTTTGCTTTTATTTCTCACACTCTTATCCAGCACCTGCCCTCCGCAGGCCTCGGCACCCCAGCCCAGGGAGGACTTTTCCAGGCAGGAAAGGAGAGGTTTCCGAGCCTTTTGTTGCTCTTCTCTCCCTACCACGGTGTTAATGGCTCGTGAAGGCAGCCTGGCCCCATCAGGCAGCGCGGGGTGACCTGTGCATCGAGTGGACACGGGTGCCCCGGGGCAGGACCCGCCTGCGCGGGGTCAGCACTGCTGCTGTCACTGCCAGCGCCGTCCCCGTGTCCCAGGCTGTCCCTGCAGTGGGTGAGCTGGAGGATGGGCTGGTGGGGGCACAGCGCTCAGAGATTTGTTCCTGCCTTGCTCTTGGCCAGGGAGCTGTGCCTTCAGATGGGTGGTGGAGTCTTGGCTGGAGATCGTGCCTGGACACCCCCAGAAAACTGGGATTGGGGAAGACCACGGGAGCAAAGGGCACACACCTGAGCCTGCACCTGACAGAAGTCACAGGGCTTCCTGGTTGGATTGGATGGAAGGGGTTACAGAAGTGTAAGCCCTCATTTTGCTTCTCTCGTGGCTTTGGGATGGACAAGGAGACCCCTGGCAAGGGCTGGAGTTGAGCCCATGAAATAGGTCTCTGCTGTGTGACTCTGGGATCCAGCCAAGGATGTCCCCCTGCACAGATACAGCTCTGCAGGGAAGGGAAGTGAGACCCCAGCCTGGCCCTCCACGAGAAAACAATGCTGTGAGATCCATGCAGTCAGAGAGGGAAGGCAGGGAGAAGGAGATGAGTTCTGAAAGGAGTCTGGATATTTACTGAGCTGGTAAAAAGCACTTTCCCAAAAAGCAAGAGTGACAAGATCTGAGGTAGAAGCTCTCCCATGAAACTGTGCCTCGATGTGAGGTGTGGGAGCATCCCAGCAGGCAGAGAGCGGGATCAGCTCTGTCTGCAGCCAGAGTCCTGCTGGCTCCAGAGAATCATGGAATAGTTTGGGTTGGAAGGGACCTGAAAGATCATCTCATCCTCTCACTGCCATTGGCAGGGACACCACTAGTCCAGGTTGTTCCAAACCCCATCCAGCCTGGCCCTGGACACTTCCAGAGATCCAGAGGTAGCCACAGCTTCTCTGGGCAACCTGTGCCAGGGCCCAACCATGCTCACTGGGTAGGATTTCTCCCAAATAACTAATCTTAAACCAGCCCAGTCTGTTTAAGTCTCTCCCAGGCGCCAAAAGAATGGCCAGGCACCAAATACAGACAACAGCTCAGTCATGGGAGAGTTTTGAGGAGAAAGGAAGAGCAAGCAGTTAAAAGACCTGCCAAGGGGACCGTTATTATATGCAAGTCATATGTCCCTGTGAAATGCTGCCAACCAAAGTCCTGTGGCAACCAGGACACCTGTGACAACATTTAACAGCAGATTAGATGGGTAAAAATGCTTCTGATCTCAGATGTCTCTGTTCAGCCTCGTCTCTTGGAAGACATGGTGCAAGGGATGATGCCCCAGGTGAGGTGGATTGGGAAGGTGCAGGCAGGGATCCTGTGCAGAGCCTCTCACAGCTCCTGTACTCCTGGGGGCTTTGGACACCAACCCCTGAACAGAAAAGCAAAGTCAGTCCCTCTCTCTGAGTCACTAAATATTTTTTACCCACGCTGTTATTGTATTTGCTGGGCAGGTACATTTTCCTCAGTAGTTCTGGTTGCCCAGATTTTGTGATGAAATACAAGTTTGGTATAGACAGCAGATCAAGCAGCTTCACATTAATTGAATCAAGACTTCAGCATTCCATTTTGTCTTAGATCACTGTCTAGGCCACCTTTGCTCAATTTGTTGTCCCAATAACCTTTGACTGGTTGGATTTGATGGTCTTGGGGGTCTTTTCCAATCTCAGTGATTCTATGATTCTATGATCAGAGCAGTTCTTGCTTTATTGAATCACTGGAGCTACTTTGCCCTTGAATTCTGCTACACTGTCCTCCTTCTTCCACTCTGTTCTTCAGGTCTCCACAGCCAAATTAAGAGGCCACTCTGCTGTTTTGGAAATCCATCGAAGATCTAAATATTTATTCTTTGAAACACCTTTAGGAGCTGTTTGAAGAGTGAGAGCATCCTGCTGATCCCACCCAGCCTGGCTCTCCTGGGTTTTGTCCCTGATATGATCTTTGTTCAAAACACAGGCTGGGGATGAAGGACTCACAGATGTCAGCAAGGCAATCAGAGAAGCTGCAATTTAATAATATGATACGAGGAAGTCACTTGTTTAGAGCCTGGTTCGTCATTCTCTATTGCCCACGACAGCTTATGCTTGGACTATATTTGCCTCTGCTCTCACCTTCCCACATTTCTGGGGATAATTTTTATTCCATAGCTTCTTTTAACTCATCCACTCTCATTCCCAACTGTCCTTAGCTGGCTAAAAATTACAAAATTAACCCTTCTATAAATTGTTTCACTTTTTCAATGCTTTTGTGCCCACGTCCAGAAACAGAGACTCACCTCTGCCTGACTAATGTGGCTTTTGGTATCTCAGTCACCAAACTTTCTGATTTATCTTGATGTGCAACTCTCCCTCCAAGCACCCGAGGTGTTGGAAACCACCTGGGAATTACCTGTATGTCTTCTCCTGATTTTGAATTTTTTATTTTGCTTTTATTTCTCATATTTTCCCTATGAAAACAGCTTTCTCTGACTTGGTTGGTTGTCAGGTTCTTGTCTCCCAGACCAGGTTATAAGCTACAGGTTTGGTGCTGAGTGGTTTATAAGTAAGCACTGCTAGAGGGACTGGTTCTGATCCAAAGGGAGGAGTGATGTATGGCTTATCCTGGGATTTAAACTGTAATTAGCTCTGATTGCATTGAGTTTTTAGCATCTCATGTGACTGTGATAAATGATGGAGATCACTGATCCTCATCACCATGCTCCCTTTTCCCAGCTGGTGGGATGCTCTCCTGGCTGTCCCACTGGATCCACTCCCGGGAGCATCCCCAGCCCCTGCCCGGGACTGCCAACGTGGAAATGTCACTGCCTGTGCTTTGGGAGCTTCCTCAGCAGAACTGTCTTGGTGAGGGCAATGTCCAGCTTGTCCTAACTGTTGCCAGGGATTTCATCCCTCCTTTGTTGGAAAGTTTTCTGGGAAATTCGAGTGAATTTGGAGGAAAACAGAGCTTTGTCTTGCTGTAATTCCCAGCTCCATATGTTAAATGTTTGAAAGGACTGCAGGTGGACTAGAGGGTCATTGTTGGTCTCTTCCAACAGAACTGTTCTGTTCTATCCCATCCCATCCCATCCCATCCCATCCCATCCCATCCCATCCCATCCCATCCCATCCCACCCCATTCTATTCTATGGATTGGAATGAGGTGTGATGGGATGAGGTAGAATGGAGAATGGATGAAGTGCATCACAGTCGTTGTGACAACACTTAAAGCCAGGAAATGCCCCCAGGTTTGAGGAGATGTCCAGCCCAAGTTTTGGACCTGGGGTGGGAAACTGGTATTTTTATCTTTACACACCCACACACTGGGGTTGGCCAAGTTTCCTCCTGCAGCATGTGTGTGTGTGTGTGTGTGTCCTGCTGGAAAACTTAAGGCTGCAGATTAAATTGTTCCTGTGATCCCACCCATGACCAGGAACAACCCAGGTACCGTTGTCTGCTGGAATTTGGAGTCCACAGCTGAGACCCATAACCCAGAGATCTGTAGCCTGATCTCTTATGCACCTTCTCCTAATTCTGTCCTCCAACTCCACTGGAACAAAGTCCCTCCCGGTTCCAAAATGCCCTGAAGGTGTCTGCACACTGTTTTTGTCCAAGAATGAAGGCTGGACTTCCAGCTGCTGAAAGACTCAGATTGTTGTCAATTCTCAAGGTTGAGCTGATGATGAGATGCCTCTATTGGGGTATCCAGGGCTGGTGGCCTGGATCTTCCAGTTCCTTGGCTTATGGGAATACATCTCCAAGCAGATTTCCATTGGAAAAACTCCAGTTCACACATAATTTGCTAGGTAGCTCCCCAAGGCTGGCACAGCAACCCCAAGGTTGTTTCCTGCCCATGGTAAATTTGTGGTAGAGGATCTCAATTGGTATTACTAAAAAAGCATCAAAACACACATCAGGTGAGGTGACTGAACTTTCTTGGTATCATCTAAAAAGGGAGTGAGTGGTCTGTTAGTACTGAGTCCTTCCAGCCCAAGAAATCCCCTCTTCAAGCACCATTGAATGGGAAGTGGAGAAAGTCAATGGAAGCGGTGACTTCTCTGTGGTAACCATACAGTACCTGCTTCAGAAGAAGGGTAAAACAACAGCAGTTCCAATGGCTGTGATGTCCCATCACAACCAAATTCACCCAGAACGAAGAATTCAGTGTGCCAGAATGGAAAAGAGGGGAGAGGAGAAAAGGGGGAGATGATACCCGTCAGAGGAGAAAAGGGAACTGCGTCACCATGTCCTCAGTGCCCAACCCATTCCTTGGGCTGAGCAGCTGGGGTGGTGTTGGGACTGAGCATCCCCTTCCCAGGCTGCTGCACCTCCAGCTGTGGCCCTGGACAAGCCCCTCTGTCTTCTTTTCACCACTGTGGTGCCATTACCAACAACACCACCTTCATGGCATCATTAACCTTTATGGAGAGCTTACAGGTTGCTGGGTTGGGACAGCAAACCCCTGACCTTCAGTGGGCACCTCCACGGAGCAGTGGAGGTGCCACCACACAACAGCCCTTTGTTCTCTCTGCCAGGCCCACCTGGGAGCCTTGGCTTTGCCGGGGTAACGTGTTGCTGGTCCTCGCCCCTGTTGCTGCTGCTTTTCCCCCCTCTCTGTTGCTCTCACTCCCCCTTTCCCTCTCCTCCTCCTCCTCCTCTCCCGGCTCCGTAGCAGTTTCCTCGGGAGTGTTCAGCTAGCTGACACATTTGCCACAGATGGATGGTGCACATGGAGACAGCTGTCACTCCCGATTTGTGGTCCGCTGCGTGACAGCAGGACTGATGCCTTCTGAAAGGCCGTCTCGCGGAGCACATGCACTCTGACATTCTTCGAGATGAGCCCTACAGACACCTCTCAGTGGACCTCAGGAGGAGCTGGCAAGCGAACCCTTCCCGCTCCCCCTCCCCGCAGCAGCCTGCAGGCTGGAAGAAAGCAGCCACTCTGGTGTGCACACAAACACAGGCACGGCCAACCTCCTTGGGTAGTTCTGTGCCACCACTGGCCTGCCAGGTCCCAGCCCGGCTGTTTGCTCCTGATGCTGGTGCGTGAAGTGAGGCGGGTGGAGATTTGCAAGAGGGAAAGGTCACCAGCAAAGCTGCTCTTTTCCCCTTTTCCGCCTTTTTAATTGCAGGAGGGAGGGATATGGGCTCCAGCTTCGTTCTGTCAGAGCAGCTGCCTCCAGCCTCTTGAGTTCCTCTGTCACAGCACAAGCTGATCGACTTTGCAGCCACAGCCCCTCCAGGCCTCTCTGTCTCCTCCATCACTTACGCTGGTCTCCATCACTGATGGTCCCACACAGCAACATGGAAATCTTGACAGGAGTTTCCCCCCAGCCTCCCACCCCAGCACTGCACAGGGCAGTGGGGCAGGATGTCTTAACAGCTCCTAGGGAGGTTCCTCTCACCAGCTGGAAGCCACTTGCAGAGGTAAGGGTGACTTGGGCCGGGCTGGCTCCTTGGAGAACAAAGCTCTCCATCTTTTACCAGGCTCAGGCTCAGGCTCATAGTTTCAGGTCCCAACCACCCCATCCTGTCCTAGGTACTGACATGTAGACACCTGAGTATTCAGCGCTGAGACCTTCAACAAAACCCTTTGGTGGGACTTTCAGGTGGACAGAAAAAGTGAAACAGAGGAAACAGTATCTAGCTCTGGATAGAAGAACAAAACCCTCCAGTAGCCAGACAGCATGAGAATGGGAACTGGCCCCTCCTTTGGTCTTCAGGGAAAAAAATTTCCTCTCAGAAAACATATATGCACAGCTCTTAATTCTCCATCTGACTTGGGGAAGGTTGTGATCAACAGAATAGGTCTTCCCAAAAGGGAAAATTTGAACTAGATGTAGAGAATATCACTGAGGTCCCTCTGGAACTGATCTGAGATTTCCCCACCTTCTTCATGTCTGAGTCCTGCCCCAAGGGACACAAGAACCTGGTGGCTGCACAAGATCATGAAAAAAGTCCTTCTAGAAAGGTCTCTGTGTAGTGCTCAGCAGTGGAAAGCCAGGAGAGAGGACACAGGCAGAACAAACATACATGAGACCCCTCTTGGATGCTCTGCAAGCTTTCAACCAGTCATAGCTGAGGGACTTCAGCAACCAGGTGGGATTTCTCTGTATTGAGTAACTCCTAGAGGAGTTCCCACCCCAGCAGTGCCTGGGTGAGTTTTGTTCACCTACCGCCTTCCAAAGTCTTGGCGAGCCATTTAAATACACAGGAAGAATTACAGAATGTAAAGACATCAGTTCTCCTTGTTGCTTTGACCCCTTGACTGCTGTTCCCAACCCCTCAGAGCAGGCTGAGTCTGTTGAGCAGGACATGGAGAAGGTGTGACTTGGGCCAGGACTCAGCTTTCCTGCGTCCTTCAGCAGCAAAAACAGTGTTTCCCACCAAGATCTGAGCTGCAAGGGTGTTGCCTTTGAGCTTTCTGGCTGAATCAAGCTCTGTTATCCTGGCAAAGACATCTCCAGCCTGGTGGGAGAGATCCCCAGAGTGATGAGGCTGAGTCCTCAGGACTGGTGAGGCTGAGTTTTAGCATGATGTGCATTTGAGTTCCAGGGTGGGAGATCTCAACTCAGCCCAGCTCGGGTGAACCAAAGGCAGGAGACACAACCCCAAAGCCCTGGGGGCAGCTTTGGGTGCCACAATATAAAGGAGATCTGAATCTGTTAGAGAGTGTCCAAAGGAGGGACATGAGGATGGTGAAGGGTCTGGAGGGGAATAGAGCTGTGTGAGGAGCAGCTGAGGGCACTTGGCTTCTTCAGCCTGGAAAAGGGGAGACTGAGGTCAGACCTCATCGAGACCTGCAGTTTCCTCATGAGGGGCAGTGGAGGGGCAGCTCCAACTTCTGCTCTCTGTGATCAGGGACAGCCCCCAGGGAATGGCTGGAGCTGTGTCAGGGCAGGGTAAGGTTGGGTATCAGGGAAAGGTTCGCTCCCCACAGGGTGGT
>JAWWES010000035.1:1134596-1164597 GCA_035583135.1 Lophotriccus pileatus | reverse complement strand
CTTCCCCCAGAGGGTGGTTGGCACTGACCAGGCTCCCCAGGGCAGTGGGCACAGCCCCAAGGCTGACAGAGCTCCAGAAGGGTTTGGATGACAATCTCAGGGACAGAATGGGATTGTTGGGGTGTCTGTGCAGGGCCAGGAGTTGGACTGGATGGTCCTTTGGGTCCCTCCAGCTCAGGATATTCCATGATCCCATGGATCTGTGGTTCCAGATGTCTCTGCCCAGACAGACCCTTCAGTGCAGACACCCCACCAGCCTGACCCTTGGCCCTTCAGCTCCCAAGGTGTTAGAAGGAAATCTTTGCTCACAACCTCATGGGGCTCAGCTCCAGATGCCACATAGTTAGATTGTCCTGTCAGATGCCACCTCAAAGTCAAATTCCCCCTCTTTGTGCCAGCTGGAGATGGGGGATCCCTCACCCATGTTCAGCTGTGAATGTGCCCAAGGTTCCAGAATTGTTTCTGTTAAATGGTGTAACACAGGGCTATTTTTTCCCCAAATATTTTTGAGGGAGGTAGAAATGCAGGTCAGAAGAAGACGCAGGTTTGCAGGCAGAGTCAGGGACCTTGAGAGCACATTGTCAATCCAACCAGGGTTGGGATGTTCAGGAAGGGAGCAAACAAATTTTTTTATGAAAAATTCTTAGGTTTTGAACTTAAAATACAAATAAAAACAGTTCAAAAAAGGCAAAACAATATTAATAAGAAAAGCAGGAGCCCGTCATAATGGACAGAACAACGGTCCATCTGTGCTGCATGTGACCAAATCCACTGAAGATATCAGGCTCCAAGGGAGCTCTGGTCTGGGAGGGATGTCATTGCCTGCTGCCCTCTTTCTGAGGGCAGGCAGGGAGGCCAAGGCTCTCCCAGAGGAGCTCCAGCCAGGAATGCCCTACCAAAAACAGGAGCATGCCTTGCCTTTTTTGACACCAGCCAAGAGATGAGGAGGTGAGTGGAGAAGCAGGACCAGCACTTTGCTGTGGGGAGCTGGTGGGATGGTGGCAGCGGCACCAAAGCCTGACAAGCCACCAGGTAATATTTGGTGGAGAAGGTCATGAAACAGGAATTTCTGCAGCCCCTGCTTCGCACAGCTGGCTGTGCACCCCAGCTCGTGGGGAGGATGAGGTGGGGAAAAGGAAGGAAACTCCAGCTTCTGATGGAGAATGCCCTCAAAACATCAGGACATCTGGCAGGACAGTGGGTGCAGCCTCCTGCCTGTCCTTGCTGTCCCCACCGTGGTGGTGGCCGGGACACTCACACACTCCTGACTCTGGGCGGGCAGGTCCCCATCGTCCCCCTTCCCTTGGCTGGGTGAAAGGGGCAGCCCCAAGCCCAACATGGAGCTTTTCCTGGCCAGCACCCCACTCCAGAACATGGCATCTCAGCAGCTTTGACCCATGTGGTGGCCCTGGTGCCCCAGGAACTGGTCTCTGGGTGTGTTTGGGGGAGGATGGTTGGGCAGCCCTGAGGGTGCCCCGTCCCTGGTTCCCTGCCTGGCAGCACCAGGGGCATTACTGGGGAGGGGTGAGTATTTTGTGCTGGAGAGCTGCAGGTGGACAGAGCCATTTGGCAGTGAAGCCTCAGCCCCTCACCTGCTGGAGGTGAAGTAGGAGTGGGATCAAGGTGAAAGTGCCTTCACATCTCATCAGCCTTGAAGAGCAGATGAAAGGGGGCACTGGGAGCCAGGGATAACAAAAGGAGAACGGGAAAAGTTCAGGTCAGGCAGGGATTTTTGGCTGGTGGGTTTTCCACTGAGAAATTCTCTCTGCCTCTTTCATGATGATGAAGATCCTTTTAATTTTTTTTTCTTCCCCCTTTCTCCTCTCCTTCTCCTTTTCCTCTTTTGCCAGGCTGATAGCTGGGAGCTGCGGAGCATGTGATGCTTCTTCCATATAGGGGCAGGAGCAAAGCAAGACCAACTGATGGACGCCCTAGGGCCAGACTTGCAGACAATATATAACCTAGTGCATGATCTAAAACGCTTCCCACTTCCACAGAGCGAACATCAGGCAGAGCAAAGCCGCAGCGAGGGAAGAGGAGTCCTGAGTGCAGGTAAGTCCTCCTCGTCTCCTGCTCCAGGAGGGCGTCCGAGGGAGGGGGAAGGTGCGAGGGACCTGCTCTGTGCCCAGCTGCTGTGCTGGCAGGAGGGCTGGGGCAGTTACTGCTGTTATTAGTGGGGATTTTTTTAAAGCCTTTTTCGTGCCAGCGGAATTCAGGCTGGTGGTGGAGAGATTGGGAGATAGAACCTGGCAGAGCCCAGACTCAGCCCCTGTCTCTGCAAACAGCGATGCCGTGAGTTGGAGAGCATCCTGGGCCAGCCGACGTTCCTTGACTCTCATTAAGTGCTGTCGAGGTTTGCCTGGGCTGCGGGAAGATCGCGGCTCCCGCCCGGCTGCTCTCCGGCGTCTCCCGCCCATCACCACCGTCCCATCCCTCCCGGCCGCGCTGGGGGCCCCTTTGCCTTTGATAAAGCGGCAAAAAGAATTGCCAAACAACTTTAAAAAGCACTTTTGCACATCCCGCTCGCTGCCTCCAGCGCCTGCCTGGCCGCCTTCACCTTCCCGCTCTGGAATTCCCTTTTCAAGGAAAACTGCTCCCAGCCGAGACTGAAGGAGGGGGGTGGGGGTGGGCTGGAGGGAGCGGGGCGGCGAACACAAAGTGTGCGGGGTCTGCGTGTGTGGGTTGGGGGGGGGGTGGTGTCTGTACAGCCCAACTGCTGCCGTGCCGTCTATCTGGCCCCACGGAGGGGGACCAGGCTTTGTGCTGGAGACACTTTGTGTCCTGCTGAATGGGAAAACCGTCCTAGCAACAGCTCCGCGCTCCGCGGGGCCTCGCCGAGCTGATAGCAGGGTGGCCTTTGTTCGCTTTGGGGTATCGACTGTGCCTGGTGGAGATGTGGGGGTTGAAGAATCCTGCCTGTGTTTGGGGCTGGGGGATCTCCACGAACTCCCAGATTCTTGGGCAAGACCTGGCTGTCCCAGGCGAAAGGGCCGCTGTTATTGCAATCGGGATAAAGAGGGACAAAACCATTAAAATGAATGTTTCAGGGCGCTTTGGCTTATACAACCCCCAGCGAAAGCAGAGATGATAAAACCGCTCTGTGTGAGGCCGGGCTGAGGGTGTTCCCTTGCTCTGTGCCTCTGTTTGCCCCCCCTGTGCCGCTCCCCTTGCCCGGCAGCCCCGTCAGGGCAGCGTTTGCCGCGGTGCTCCTGAGCACGTACGAGGGGTCAGCCCAGGGGAGCGGCAGATCCAGCCACCGATCCGCATCCAGGCTGTGTGTGTTTAGACGAGGGCACTCAGCGAACCGGCAGCGTGAAGGCAGAGGCGCCTCTGCGAGCAGAGCCAGCTCTGCAGGGTGACACCGGTGGGAGGGGGACATCAGTGTCCCCTCGGCACCGAACCAGGACGGGGTTCACCCCAAAGCACCCTGTCTGTGAGCACCAAGGCTCCGGGCATGGCTGCAGCTGCCCATCCCCAAGGCAATCGTGTGTGGCCCCAGGGTCTGATGCCCCCATGACACAGTGCCAGGGGGTCGAGGGTCTGTGCTGGACGTCCTGCCACGCGGTCCGTGATTTGGGCCAAACCCTCCATGCTGCCATGAGTTTTTCCTGGGCAAGGAGGGTAAATCTGGTGGTTCTCATAGCTCAGCATCACCGGCATCAGGCAGAGCAGGAAGAGCTGGCAGGGGCTCAGGAGTGCCCTGCCCTTGGCTTGGACCGCAGGAAGTAGAGGAGAGGACACCTCACCCTTCAGTTCCAGGAAGGGGACAGCCGATGGACCTTTGAAAACCCTTCCTGGTGAGAAACGCCCTCAGATTTGTGCCACTGAAATGAGGAGAGTGCAAACCCTCTCCAGCTTTTTTTGAGCCCCCTTGACAGTGCTCAGCCCTCCAATCCCATTTGTGAGCAGGACACTGAGCCTCTCCCCCCCGGCGCACCTGATGCAGGAACCCAGGAAAATCTCAGCCAAATCAGGCAAAGGAATGTCCAAGAGGACACCTCTGGGTGCCCCCAGCCCGGTGCCACTGCTAAGGCAGGAGTCCTCAATGCTGTACGTTAGTGCCCAGCCAGAGTGCTTTTCTCAGTGCTTTTCTCCTCTCCCATCCTTCCCAAATTTCGAATCTGGGACAAATTTCAGGACAAGCTGAAGCTTAAAATCAGCGCTTTCTGTTCTCCCAGCCCCGGAATGATTTCGGTCAGCAGTGCTGGTGGGGGGGGACTTCAATAATGTGAAGCATCCATTCCAGCGCCATCCCTTGGTGTTCCCACCTCAGTGAGCATCATCTGCAGAGAGTTTTACCCCTGCAGTGCCTTATTCTGCTCCAGATTTCTCGGTGACACCTACAGCCCCCACACAGGGTGAGGACACTGCCTGTAAGGGGCCACCAGCCCTGCTGGGACCAGACCAAGCACAGCTCCAGAGCTGAGAGCGGGACCCTGGAGATGCCTCAACATGCTCTTCTTGGTCTGGGAGGTGGATTGGGTTGCCTACTTTAGCGTTTGGTTGCCCACCTTGGTCTTGGCCGCTCAGCCTGGTACTTGGGCTCTGTCTGTTTGCATTGGGCAAATCATTATTTGCAATTATCATTTTTTCTTATCAGAGCTGTAGGGCTGGTGAGTGGGTTGATGGGCAGAGAGGGCAGAGCCGTTGGTGTTCCGTAGTTCCTCCTCATGGTCCTGCAGAGCTTGGGAGGAGCATCCTTCCAATCTGGGGAGGAAAGGGACCGACCCCATTTCTGACGAGCTGTAAGGAGCCTGGATGGAGGGAGCCGCGGACAGGGCAGGGATTGCGGAGGCATCCGATCGCTCCGCGGCACAGGCTCTGGCATCCAGGGTGATTTCCTGGGCACAACATCAGCCACTCCATCCCAGAGCCGGGGCAGGCACCGAGCCGGGAACCGGGAGCGCCGGGCAGGGCTGGCAGAGGCAGCGGGGCTGGCACAGCTGTGTGGCTTTCAGAGATACTTGATCGATAGCTCCTTCCTGCCGCTCCCCCCGCTCCCCCAATCCCCACATGCATTTTTCATGCGAACCCCTCCTGGGCAAAGGCTGTCTGCGCAGGAAAAGAAACTGAAAAAAACCGCAAAACACAACAAACCGCAACCAAAACCTACTTTTGTTTCTCTGGTCCCCGGAGATTGTTGTAGTTTAAGGGCCAATCTATAGACACAAGGGTGGGAGTACCTTTACCCCACGAACAAAGAGGGATGAAAAGGCTCCCCGGGGCTTTTCATATCCTTGTTCAGGTTGGCCCAGAGGAGGAAAAGGCTCTGTACAACGAGGGGTCTAATGGTGTAACACTGGGCAAACTGGGCAGGCTGGAAAGGGGCTCCTCTGTTGCTCTTCCTGGGCTCACAGCCCTCCCAGGATATGCTGGGATGATGTGGGCAGCAATGTGAGTCCCTCCCCGGCATGCAAAGGGTCTCCAGGGTTCCTCATATGGCTGTAAGTCAACCCACGCATGTGGAGCTGAGTCCGGGGTGATCCCAGGCCAGAGTGGCTGGGAAGGCTGGTGAATCCCTGGGCAGGTCCTGCCTGGTCCCCCACGGAGAGCTCGGATGAAGCTTTGATATTTCCCAGAACAAGGAAAAAATCTACAGGGTTTGGGCAAGGGGCAGTTTTCAGGGGGAATTCCTTTTTTCTCTCTCTTGTTGTCTGTGAGGGCTGTTCCCTTTTTGTTCCTTATTTTTGGCTGGCACCAGTAAGACCGAGCAGCATCCCACGGCCCCTGTTTTGCCAGTGCTCCTGTGACTCTCCCTCCCATCCCGGGTGCCAGCGCTGCCAGTGCAGGGATGCCGAGAGCACCGGGCATTGCCCGCGGCGGTGTGAGCGCTCAGGGACCGATCCCGAGCGCTCAGGGACCGATCCCAGGCGAGGGCTCAGCGCTTCCCGGGATCCCTCCAGACCCACGCTTCCCACTGCATCCCTGGCACCCCACTCCGGGCACTGCTTCAGTCTCGTTACCTTGGGAGCACGTCTGTGCCCGTCACGCCCGAGGCCAAACCCGCGTCCTGCGGGTTTTGCGGCAAGATTTCCGCAGAGTCCCCGAATTCCCCCTGTTTCCCTGGGAAGCTGGTGGCTCCCACGGCCCCGCAGCAGCTTCTCTGGCTCGGAAGGAGCCCGGGCGGCGTGGGCAGGGTGCGGGCAGGCACAGAGCATCCCCCGCAGCCCTCCCACCTCCCCGGGCCGAGGCGCCGGGGCCGCGGCAGCACCGAGACAGCGTGGCCGGGGTCCAGCGGACGGGAGCGCTCCCCCGCTCCGCCGACGAAAGGGCACGGGCCAGAAATAGAAGGGGGAGGAGGACGCCGTGACCTTTCCAGCAGCCGGTGACGAATAAAACTTTCCGGCTACCTGTAGGAAGGCGCAGGGCAAGCTCCGTTATCGGCTCATCAAAGGACGACGTCCCCTGCGAGCAGGACAGGCAGAGCCGCGGCGCCCGTGGGGGTTCCTGGAATGGACCTGCCGGTGCCTGGATCCGGCGGGTGTGCGGCTCCACACACCAGGGAGGCTCCAGCCGCGGCCGGCAGCTCTCAGGGTGCTCCCGGAGCTGAGCAGGGAGGGAGGGGAGGATGGCAGTTGCCACCAGTACGGGCAGGAGGGCAGAGAGGGTCACCTCTCTGCTAACAGGCTCCCGGGGGGATTTGGGCCGCTCCCCTTGGGACAGGGCAGGACGGGATGGGACCCACCGTGCACAGCGCAAGGGAGGGGGGTTGTGTGTCGGACCCAAGACACCCACAAAGACCCACCTCGGCCGGGGTCCCCCTGTGCCCCCATGCACCCGGGGACACTCAGAGGCAGCAGGGAGTGGGATGCTGCAGCCATCCGGGGGTACCAGCGCACAGACTGCCCCTACTGGGCTCAGAAATTGCCCCCAAGCCCCATGGCAGCAGACCCCAGGAGAAATCTGCGTGAAGGCTGTCCCCATCTCCTCCTCTTCCCCCCTCCGGAATCCGGAATCCCATCCACTGGGATGTAATGAGGCAGCCGTGCTCCCCCCTCCCCAGTTTGCCCGGGCGGGGGGCGCTGGCAGCCGCGTTCCCGCGGCCTCCCCCCCTCGCAGATGGCGTGGGCAGCCAGCACAGGTGGCCCTGCGCCACGGCAGATTGGGGCCGGCTGCCTGCGGAGTGCCCGGGCAGCGCTGCGCCCCTGCCACGGCTCGGGGACAGCAGCAGAGCCAGGAACCCCCCCCGTGGCGCAGGGGGGGCAGAGCCAAGGGGGTCCCCGCACTGCCGCGGCCGGGGCTGGATCCGGCTCTTCAGCACTGGCACCAGAGCCCTGTAAAATAATAAACCAGGTGACAGGGAGCTGGTGGCTCAACACGACGGGGGACGCGGGATCCTCTCATTTGGCCCCAAAGAGATGAGCTGAGCCAGAGCATCAGGCGGTGTGGGGAGGGTCCTATTTTAAGGAGTTGCGTTAAACAATGCCGTGCAGGGTTAGTACGATGCAGATGTCTGGGCTGGTCCAGCATGTGGAGAGGAGATTCCCAGCATACAGCTCCCCCCCGGTCCTTCCAGCCAGGCACCCCAACTGGGTGGTGTGGGGCTCGCTTCTAGGAGAAAAGGACCTACAAGGGAGAAGGGGGTCTCTCTCCACCGTGATGGTGCTCAGCACGACGCAGGGATTCCGGAGCACAGGCTCCAGGGTGGACACTGCATCAGGATGATGGCATCAGCTCCAGGACGGGCACAGAGTGGGGATGATGGTAGGACGGTCCCAGCTCGAGGGGACCCGTCCTGTAGCACAAAGGGGGATCTTGAGCTGGAGATGTGGCACGGAAGCTGTCAGGGAAAGGGTGGTGGCCGGAGCAGGTAAATCATTAATGCTGGAGAAAACCAGGCTGGCATCCTGCCCATCACTCGTCGACAGGAAAAGTTGAAGTTGGAAGGAGAATTTTCTCGTCTAACCTTCCCCTCCCTTCTCTGCCTCCCCCCCCCCAGGGACAGAGGGCTGGAGCAGGGAGCCAGCCCGGAGCCATGCACGCACCCAGCCCCAAACCAGCCTCTCGCCGAGCACGTTCCCTTCCAGCCCAGCTGGTTTTGCTCCCAGCCTGCTCCGTCTGTGCACATTAAAGCTTTTTCTAGGTCTGAACTGCTTTTGGCAAGCCAGGCTCCTGTTGGTCCCCACCACCCTCCCCATGGCTGCTCCCCCCGATCCTTTCCCCGTCTGGCTCCCGCTCCCCCTCCCCGGTCGAAGCCCTGCCAGGGACATGGCAAATCAGCGCGAAGCCTGCGGGGCAAATCGGTACAAATGAGACCAAGCAAGAGGGTGGGGAGGGACGGCGAGGGGGGGGGGATGACTCCTGGGTTGGCGCTTCTGTTGCCGAGTTTGATGTTTCCTGCAAACAACCCTGTAAATGCTCAGGAGCGGCTTCGGACATCACCTGGCCCCCGCCTCGGCGGGGTTTGGGGACGCTGGGTCCCAGACGGGGGGACAGCCCTCACCCCGCTCCCACAGCCTCCCCGCAGCCTCCCGGCCCTGAGCAGGGACCCAGCCGGGACGGAAAAGGGGCCGAGCTGTAAGTCCTGACATTTCAATCTGTTCTGGGGAGGGATGGGGTGGGTGGAGGGCCGAAGGTGCTGGAGGCAGCACAGGAGCCCCACTGCGGGTCTGGGCGGGAAACAAAACCCACCAAGGACCTGGAGGGTAAAACATTCCCCCTGTTAAAAGCTGCCTTCTGTCAGTTTTGCACTCTCCCAAATAAATTCCCGGGCACCTGGTAGTGCCAGGGAAGCCCAGTGCCACACCGAGCTCGGCCAGGAGCGGGAGCTGCTGCCCGGACAGGGGATGTGCGAACCCGCTGGGTGCGGGGAGGCGGCTGTTCCCAAGGGATGATCTTTGATCCCGCTCTCCGGTCTCTTTGCAAGCCGTGTAACTCCTGCTTATTAAAGGCACTCGGCACCGGGGAGGTCATATGGGGCCTTTCTGCTTGGGTTGCTCTCCTAATGACACGTCCGACTGCCTTCGCCGGGGTTTGCTCGCGCGAGTCTCTGACCGCAGAAAGTTTGTGGAGGGTTTTGGATGCTTCCCCCACGGCCGTGTGGTGGGTGGCACGGGTCTGAGCCTTCTTCCCGCTGAAAAATGAAATGATACATCGGGAAAAGGGAACCAGCCTGGGAGGAGACGCAGAGGGCAGGTTCATTTAAACGTATTTACCTCTCCTTGTTTGTATAATAAGCAAGATCAGTGGTTTTCTGCAGGCTGGGAGACGTGATGAGTGTCTGTAATTGTGAAAAAGAAATACAAACCAGATGACGTTCGAAATTTAGCAATAGCACAGTATTATCCGCATTATCCATAATTTTTTCTTCTTCTAAATCCTTCTTAATGGAAGCGAAAACTAAACTGAGCATTTGAATTGTCAGAGGAGGCGAGTTGTCGAAATTCTTAATGGTGTCAACTAGGAATATACTTCCTCATGCCGAAGGATATGTGTTTGTAGGAATTTTGGTAACTAAATGCAAAGGTCACATAACAGGGAACAGTTCACAGCGGTCAGAGGCTTCTTAAAAAAAGAGGCAAGAAAATCAGGTCAGTAAGGCCCAGCTGTGTATCCAGGTGGTGGCAAACCCTGGGACTGGGATGGGGACAGGTTTTGGGCACCCTCTGGATGCTGCCTGCGTGGTTTTATGGGGGTGCCCTGCTCTCACCCCTCCTCCAAGGGAAGGATTTGTGTTCCCCTCTGTGAAAATCCGCAATGGGATGTTGTGAATGTGTCACCCCACACTGGTCTTCTCACCCTTTCCTGGAGTCTCTAAGGAATTTCAGAATCCTGCCCATCCCAGAGGCAGCGGGGTGGGGCCCTCGGTTTGAGGCGGGATGCAGAAATTCCCCCCTTCCTGCACCGGCATCTCGGGGACTGTCACAGCATCTCCTCCCGGCGCCGACACCCGGGGATTGCAGGGACGAGCCCGCTCCGCACGGTCCTGCGGCACGGCACAGGTTAACGAGCTGCATTCCCGCTTCATGCTCCAGCTAATAGCATCCCTGCCGCGTCCCACCGGCTTTGCCTCGGGCCGTTGTTACTCCTCCTGGTCATCCCTCGGCCAGTACAAACCTCGCTGGGCGATTTGGTGGCCAAGTGCTACCTGCCCGCTCGGCACCTCCGCCTCCGGCGTCAGCGACATCCCTCGGCTCCCGTTCCGTGCTGCAGCCCAGGCACTGCCCTTTTTGGGGCTGCTAAGGAGCTGGAAGCACAGGGAGGACACCACCAGGCAGCATCAGCCTCGGTGTGCGCTAAAAACCCCACCAAACACCATTCCTGAGGAGCAGGCAGAGAGGTGCCCGCTGCCCACAGCATCACAAACGTTACCGCCCAAGAATAAATATGCATTTGGAGAATAAATATGTGTTTTGGAGAGAAATCTGCCTGCAAAGTGGCTGCAAAGAGACGTGACGTGCTGCCTGGTGTGCCCAGGGTCCCCACAGAGCAGCCTCCTCCCAGGGCCATGCCCCTCCTGGTTCCCTCCTCTCTGCTGGGAGTGTGGCATCCCCCAGGAACAATCCAGGTTTCTCTCCTGAAGGGTTTGTGAGTGTCCCTGCCTGCTGGCACCAAGCCAGAGTATCCCATCCCTGCGAGAGGGCTCCTGCCTGGCTCAGCTCCTCCACCTTCCCTGGAGTCCTTCCCAACCAGGTCTTCTGCTCTGCAATTTCCCTGCTGTTCCCAAGCTCTCCCAGCCAGCGTTGAAACAGAGCTTTTATTCAGTGTGTGGAGTTGCTTGTGGTCACCCAAGGATGGGGAGGGAGAAGCAGGGGACATTCCTAACTGGGACCATTTTGAAATGGGTTTTACAATGGGCTGGATTTCATGGATATGGTCAACAAACTTCTGCCAGATTGGCATATCAAGCCCCTCTGATTATTTTATTGGCTTTTACTTCAAACATACTTAGTCCTTCTCAGGTGGCAGTTCTTTGGTGGCTGGTTAGATTTTGTCATGATTTAAATATCTCCCTTGTGGAGACAGGGAAGGGTGAGGGAAATGCTTGTGATGTCCTTCTGTGCAGCTCCTCTCCTGTAGCAAGGGATAAGTGAGGACACAGCCATGGACAGGAGCAGGAGAGGGAGGCAGGAGGTGGGTAGGCAGGGGAGGGAAGACTCTCTGCTCCTGTCCCCAGAGGAAACCAGGTGGATTTGAACTGAAAGAAGGTGCATTTTCTGATTGCAAGGTGGAGACTGATTTGGTGGTGAAGGACATCTGGGTAGCAAGTACAAGCAGGACAGGTACACCGTGGGAGAGAGCTCCGGATGTGAGAAAGGTTGTATCAAGATGGGAACTTTTGGCGACCTGTGATGTGTCTTAGGAGATGTGAAAAAGTCGGGCTCTGCTAGGCCAGCAAAAACAAAGCAGAGACCTCCTCCCTTTCTTAACATTCCTATCCCCAGAGCATTTAAGGAGTGTGAGCTGTCCAAGGACAAATGGAAAGCAAAAAGGAGGAGAAGATTTCTAATTACTGGTGCTGCAGAGGTTTGGGAAGATCATGGAGCTGATGAGGCAGAGGGTGACAAAAAGCACCTTGCTGTGTGACAGAGCCCATTGTTTGGCAGAGGAGGTTGGCCATGCCCAGCCTGGGGATCTGTGCTCCCAATGGGGCAGAGAGATGATCTCTGTCCACACTGAGGACACTCACAGACATGCCACCATCCCCAAAGTCTTCCAGGTGGAAAGCTGAGAGGGAATCTCCTAGGACAGGTAGTCAGAGGCAGTGGGATCCACCCTGGGCTGTCACACCAGCAAGAGGAGAAACCACTTAAGTGGGGAAAAGAAATTCAGAGGTCATAGGAATTGGAAGAGTTTATGGAAACTTTTTCTGGAAACCAGAAAGGCAATGCTTTGGGCCTTCAGTAGCCCTGCACGTCACAGGGATGATACAGACTTTAGCACAAAGGGTAGCTGGACCATACATTCCTATTCCACCTTCACACACCTCTTCAGCCCCCCCAGTTCTCTTCAGTTGTCCATGCTTTCCCCTGCTGGCCATGCCAGCCTGGATACCACCTCCTCTTCATACCTCTGGGTGTCAGCCACAGTGTTGGCCCTCCTGAGTTTCACACAACTAACTTCTCCTCTATCCAGCTGCCCATTTTCATTTGGAGATTGACGTTGTCTTCACAGATTTGGAGGTCAGTTTGCCTTCGAGTCACTGACACCAGGGCTGGGAGTCTGTGGTCTCCTGGGGCTCCATTAGCAGGTAGAGTGGAGGTGGAGGAAGACGTAGGAAGCTCCCATGGTGGGGTCTGGGCACAAGCTTGTGGGGGTGGTTGATATAATGTGGAGAGACAGTCTTACATCTCCTCAGCAGGACCTGCCTCTTCCCCGAAGGGCTCGCGGCAGGAAAGGCTGTGGGAGGAAGGCCGCTTGTGGTGGAGGACCCTCGTGTCTCTGGAGAGTAGCCTGGAGGCTGTGCTGGTGTGATCTCATCTCTCAGGGAGCCTGTGAGTTGTGCTGTGAGTGTCACAGGCAGAGGCGGTGGCTCCAGCCCATTGCCACTTGCTTGAACGCTTTTCACGGGATGCTGGGGTTGCCCCAGGGAGCCTTCAGGCTCAGTGAGGTTTAGGGACAGACAGAGGCTTGTCGGGGATAGAGGCTAGAGGAGGAGCATCTTGGGACAGGTCAGAGCCATAGTAACACTTCTTGAACAACTGCACAAAAAGGAGAAGATTTTGACTCAAAATTAGGGAAGACTTGTACGTGTGAAGGCGCTGTGGCTCTGGAACACGGCAGGGAGTAAATTCATTATCTGGCTGAAGGACACCCCAGGGCTCAGCAGGAGATGCCAGACTGTCTGCACTTCCAAAGGCAGCAACGTTCACGCAGAGGGAGCCACCTCATGTCTGGGCTGGGCCTTGGCTCTGCAGGTGGCCCTGACCAAAAGCCACCCGAGAACTGAGCTTTCCCAACCAGAAACTCCAGATCCATCCATAGGCTGGAAACCCAAGGGTTGGGAACCCAAATGTTATCAGATTTGTAGACCATGACTGACTTTGGTTGGCCCCTGGGATGTGAAGCACGTGGTTTGGTGACCCCACACAGAGACACAGAACAGCTGATGAGGAACCCTCTGAGCAGCAGAGCCACGCTGAGCTTTGGGAAGTGGGTTGGAGCCTCTGGCCTCGCATGGGAGGACATGGACGGTGGGCAGACATGGAAAGATTGGCTGTTTGGAGCAGATGGGAAACCCCAGGCCTTTCTGAAAATATTATGTGGTTTTGGGAAGAGAAGAGATTTTGGTGCAACAGTTGGGATCAAGCCCGAGGAAGGCACACCTCGAGGTGAGAATCGTTTCAAAGTTGCTGTTGTAGGGACCCCAGAGGGAAATGGCAGGATGGGCTGCCACAGTCACTGCCAAAGAGGCTGGGGAGGTGCAGAGCTCCCAGCCCCACCAGCCAGGCTTCCCTGGTCTTGCCGAGCGCCCGCTGCTTTGCCATGGCCAATTGCCTCCATCCCAGCCTCCGATAAACGCTTAAAAGCTCAAATCACACAACCCCTGGCTATGAAAACAAAAAGGGACCCGATAGCCGCTAATAGCCGAGCAGCCCCTGCGGCAACAGCGTGTAGTGGAGGGAAAGTGGTTTGCATTGATCAGTGGCTCCCGCCCCGCTCCCTGCCCGGCTGCTCCAGCCACAGCGCTGGCAAAACCGCGATCAAACCCCACGGGAGGCGCCAGAAATCCGGGTGATGGCAGCAGTGATGTGGTTTGTAGGGCTGGTGTGAGATCCCGTTAAAATGCCACCCTTCTGCTCCCCGCTGTCCTGTCCTGCCACGGTCACCAGGGCAGCACGTCCCTGGGATGCTGCGGACAAAGAGCAGCGCTGGGATCACCGACTGGAGTCAGGCTGAGTCTCCAGAGCGTGAGGGACCGAGACAGCCCAGAAAGAAGCAGCTGAGGGATGTAGGAACGGGGAATAGTTGTGCTTTTGGTTGGTGCTGGCAGTGCAGGACACCACCAATGAATTCCCACCCAGGGTAGGACCAGCTCATGAGAGACCACAGGAGCCCTCGGCTGCAGGATGAGGTGGAGGCAGGTGGTTCATCACAACACTGACTGGAGAAGAACTTCTGTGCCTTTCTTGAGCCACTTACTCCATGACATGTCCTACAGCTCTCTGGGAAAGGCTGAGGGCAGCCAATTTCCATGGGAGCACTGTAGCTCCCTGGCAGTCCCACAGGTCAGTGGCAAAGGGAGGACACCAGTTTGAGAGATGGGGTTTTTGTTCCAGCCAAAATAGCTCTTGGGAGTCTGTAAAAGCAGATCAGGACATGCCCACCGGGATGGAGAGGATGGCAGGAATTGTTTGTGTTGGTACAGGACCCACTGGACTAAGCCCCTTCCTGCAAGCGGCTGTCACAGAGCAGGAGGAGGCTCATGGAAAGGATGACATCTGGAAGGGTTTGGCCCCACGTCCAGCTTCATTCTGGAAAGGAGCTGGTGGAGCAGAGGTGTGATGATGAACCGTGTGGCTGGAGGGTGGATGGGGACCGTGGTTGCTGCTTTCACCAGTAAAAGAATTGGGGGACATCAAATGAAATTTTGGGGACAACAGGCTCGGAAAGCCGGAGGATGAAAATCTGGGCAGTGTGCCAAGAACTTCCTGGTGCAGGATGCTTTGGGGGCTGAACATTTCCACAGCTTCAAGAGAAGCTCCTGGAGATTCAGACTGGGGAGGGTCACTGTCACGTGCTGCATCCAGTGGCACCCAGTCTGCTGGGATGGCTGAGGGTTAGGAAAATTGGAGTGGTACTATAGATACTTCTCCTACACCTTGGGAACCTACTTTGACTGTTAGTAGGGACAGGATGGTCAGCTGAGGTGATACAGTCCATCTACCCCAATGGCTGTACGCCCTTCCCTGCATCCCTGCGGCTGGAGACCAGGCTGGGATATTTAACACCGGATCACCGGGGACTGCAGATCCCTTTCCTGGGCATCTCTCCCTTCTTCTTTCCCTTTGTCTCTCCCTCTCTTTCTTCTCCCCCCTGCCGCTCGGCTCCCTGCGCCCGGCGCGATGCCCTGCCCTGGGCGGTCCCGGGGCGGAGAGCAGGGATGCTGCAATTCCCAGGCACAGGTGCGCGGTCCCTGCCTCGCTCTGCCCCCGGGCACGGCCCCCCCGCCGCGGCTGACAGCCCACTGGAAATAATGCGTTGTGGCAGAGAGAGACTCAGCAGACCACGAAGATCTGCTGGTGCGGGAACTGCTCAGCAACCAGGAGCCACAACGCCTGTCCCCCGGCTCCGCAGGGCCTCATCCGGCTCTGGGGATGCCTCTGCTCCTCCGGAGCCTGCCCGGCTCACACGCAGGGCACCTTCCCGCTCTCTCGTACTCTTTTCCTTTGCTCTTTCCCCTTCTCCTCCCTTGCTCTTCCTCTCTGCAGCGTTAGGGAGGTGGAAGCAACCAAGCTGTCTGTCCCTACCCGGGACATCTCCCTGCCATCCCCCGCACCACCGGGCACAGGAGGGGAACCAACGGCTTTTGCAGCAGCCTTGGAGGAGGAGAATCAGGTGTGCAGGAATGGAACAACCAGTTCCAGTCTTCCAGCAAAGATTTAATCTGCCTCTGGCATATAAACAGCAAATGTTTGTTCAACTGACCTGCAAACAGGCGACGTGCATCGCAGCAGGGCCGAGGCGTCGGCTCCCTGCACTTGGTTCCTTGCCCTACAATAGGGTGACATGGGGCAGGGAACCAGGGACAACCAGGTCCAGGATGCTCAGGGCACCCCAGGCTTGGTGTCTGGAGCCAAGAAATGATGCTGGGAGGAACCTTATCCCACCCAGCTGCTGCTGCTGCATCCCTTCTGCTCCCCCGAGCGTGTGCTGAGCTCTCCCGGCTCACGGGTGTGCGTCACACCCGCAGTGTCTGAGGGCCGAAGGACAAGTGTGTCCCTGCAGGCTGTCCCTCTCTGCCCTCAGCCTGCAGGCAGGAGGCCCCCAGCTCTGCCTGCACATCCCACTGCGGTAGGAGAAATCAGCCTTGGCTGCTGCAGGTCAGGTCTGTCCCCCCCGGGGCTCCCCTTGGCACCCCAGGGGACACAGGTTCGTTACGAGGGAACGCTTTTGCCTATTTTCTGCATGACCAGGTCTTAACAGCAGGGTCAGCTTCCAGCTCAGCCCACATGTGGGTGTGCAGAGGGTTGTCCCCAGGCCCTGCCTGCAGCTCAGCCTCGCCCAGGGAAAGCCACAGCACAGCTCATTCCCTGTCCCCATCGCAGGTGGGAAGAATTTTCTGCTGTTTATGATGACCCTCAAAATGAAATTCGAAAGGGTCCTACATAGGACCCTCTTCCATCATGCAAGACCTCTCACCATGCTCCTCGGTGAAGGTCCTTTGGTGCCTGTGGTGGGGCTGGCAGGAACCTGCCAGATCTCAGTGAAGGAAATGGCACAGCCTGGCACAGCCACCACCTGGGCTGTCCCCAGGATAACCAGTATTGCTCTTTCAGGGACTGTCAGGTCCTTGAGCCACTGCCCGGACCTGCCCCCAGGAAACCCCTTGTCCTAAAGCTGCAGACACACATGCTCTTTCCCTTCCCATCCTCCAAATCTTGTCTCCTTCTTCCCAAAAGCCAGGGAGCAGATTATTTCCCTGAATGGCTCCAGCTGCCACATTGGTGACAATCTGGAACTGCTCCTGACCTCCTCCTTCCCAGGTTCTGCATCCCCACACCAGCCTGGCTGCAGGGTCTCTTGGGGCAGAGTTCTGCCCTGGGACCTGCTGCGTGGGGGAAGGATTTGGCTCTTGAGAAATGAGCCCGAGATACACAGTCCTCAAACCCTCTGTCCTCCCCAGGGGAAATGCAGGTCTTTTTCTGAGAAACTGGCAAGTCCCTCCAGGGCAAAGCTGTGTCTGGAGGGGTGACACAGACATGTGTATCGGTGTCGGGTGCCCCGTGACTGTTTCGCCATCTGTGGAGGAGCCCAGTTTCATGGCCATGGAGCCTGTGCTGCTCTGGCTCCTCTGGGGGATGAGGAGGCAGAAGGCTGTGCCCCTTGGCCCACTCCCGGAGCTGGTGGAGGGTCCTTGGAGTGATGGGCTGTGGGACAGTGTGACCCTGCTGTCCCCACAGGGAGGTTGTGGCGCGAAGCACAGAGCGGACAGCACGGCATCAGGGGGCTGCTGGGGATGTTGCCTGAATATCTCAATCTTGGGGAAGACACCTGGAAGTGGGCAGGTGTGGTTTAGCCTGGATTGGTTTCTCAATTTTTGAGATTACCCCTGTTGTGGCACAGCACGGTGTTGCTCCCACACAGCCAGGCAGGCAGGTCTGCTTTTCCAGCCCTGACACCCAGTTCCAGGGAGTCAGCCCACAGCCTCTCCCATCCAGTCTGTCCATCCAACCTATCTCTTTGCTCCCGGATCACACATTCATCAGCAGGGTCACAAGTCTCTGCATTTAGCACAGTTCTGCACCAGCTTTTGGTGCCAGAGCTTTGGAACTTCTTGCTCAGCTCCGGCATTGCGGTAGCCCAGGAGAGGGCAAAGCCAAAACCACATGGGTCTGTGCCCAGCACAGTGTTTAGGTTTCCACTCTTTTCTCTTTCCTTCCCTGCCTTCAGTAGGGAAATGGTCTCTGGGCTGGGCTGGGGCTGCCCCAGGGAGGCTGCAGCTGGGTGTCTCAATGTCAGCTCGAGGTGGTTTAGCTCCAATGCCTTTAATAGTGTTTGTTTTCCTTTTCCTCTGGGGTGGCTTGAGAGAAGAGGGTCAATGATGGGATCAGCATGTACAGGAGCACCTGTAGGGTTTGGGCAAAAATTCCATCACTGGGCTGGGTTTCAATCCCAAACATGGGAGCTCCAGACTGAGGTCCCAGAAGCTCTGATCTCTGGGGCCAGGAGGTGCCCACAGAGCAGAGCCATCTCCCTGGGAAGCTGCAGGCACAGCTCACCACCTCCATGCTGTCCTTCTTCCAGGGCACACAGCGCTTCCCAGAGAGCTGTGGGAAGATTCACACACCCTGCCCCTCTGTTCCCACAAGGAGCCATCTCCAGGCACCCACCACCATGTCCAAGGACGACGTGGGCTGCAAGCTGACCTCGGTCTACAAGCACAAGGAGAGGAAGCCGAAGAAGCCTCACTACATCCCGAGGCCATGGGGCAAACCCTACAACTACAAATGCTTCCAGTGCCCCTTCACCTGCATGGAGAAGTCCCACCTCTACAACCACATGAAGTACAGCCTGTGCAAGAACTCCCTGTCCCTCCTCATCGAGTCCGACTGGCCCTACAAGAAGGGGAACCTGCTGCACCCGGAGCTGCGGCTCCTGCACACGGAGCCCTCCCGGCTGCGCGGCCGGAGGGACGAGCAGGACACCTGCGACTCCTCGGCCACCTCGGCGGGGTCGGGCCGGACCAAGCAGACCCCTGGCAGGGATGGCCACGAGGACAAGGCAGGGGTGGAGATCCTGCCTGCTGAAGGAACTGGTGAAGAGGGCAGCCAGTTCCAGGAGGAGGAGGAAGACGTTGCAGGCCTGCTGAGGGAGATGGATGCGGGGGAGAAGAAAGAGAAAAGCGAAGAGGCAGGTTGCCAAGGTGACCCTGCTGAACCAGAAGTGAATGCTTTGGTCTTCGGCTTCAAGAACAAGAGGGACAACAAGCCTTGCAAGGAGGTGGAGCCCGACTTCATCATCACAGATGTCTTCTCCCTCAAGAACCATGTCATGAAGAGCAGGGAAATGGCCTCCCCTGACCTAGATGCTAAGCCAAAGCATTGCAAAGTGCCAAAGAAATGCCTGGCCAGTGGTGGCATCCTCATGGAGCAGTGGAAGCTGGTGGCAAACGGGCAAAGGAGGAATACACCTGAGGTCTCCCCACCTTGTACTGACAGCAACATCATCCCGTGCTATCCACCTCCAGCCTACAGTGACTACCACGAACCTCAGGGCCTGAACCTCTCACTGCTGGGTATCAACTACCCGTTAAACCCCAGTCTCTTCTCCTACCTGAGCCCCACCATGGCCAACAGCACGACAACACACCCACACTTGGCTCAGCTGCCCTTCCTGGCCTCCACGGCCCAGCTGATGCACCCGCATGCCTCCCACTTCCAACCTCTGCAGACCCCCGAGCGCTCGGCCTTCCTTCCCCGCTTCTACTACCCCTTGCTCTTCGAGCACACCTTTGGCTCCACCGAAAGCAAGATGTCCTCCAGCAAGCCAGACACCCAGCAGCTGGTGGGCTCAGTCATGCCCACACCACCCCAGGCCAAACCTCCCAGCGAGCCAACCAAACCCGGGCTGCTCAAGGTACCCATCCTGAAGACAGGTTTTCCTTGGCCCAAAGGTGTCCGGGAGGAGCCCGGCTCTGAGCTCAGCCACCCTGCCATGCTGGGCCAGGAAGAAGAAGAGAAATGGCTGTCCCAGGAGAAGGAGGGCAACCCAGCTTTGGGCCTCAACAACCTCCGCAAAAAGCCAGCCACTGACATCTACCAAAGCGTGGTGGGGGTGAAGGAGGGCGCTTTCACCCCCGGCAGCATCCGGAAAACAGAGCTGGGAGTGGTGACCTGCCTGGAGACCAGCAGCCCTCCAGGAAACCCACTGAAGAGGAAGTTCCCGGCCAATGGGCTGGATTTGATAGGACCTGAGAGGATGATGCCAGGAAAACTCAGCTACCAGGGCAGGTAAGGTGCCTGTGATCTCTCAGCTTCTTCCTGACATCTGGTTGACCTTAAACATCACCTTCATGCCCTGTTGTATTACTGATCCCCCCGCTAATCTGTGAGATGAGCCCCAGAGGGCTGAGCATCCCTCAGGCTGCTGGTCCACACCAGTACCCACTCAGAGCAGGGCTCTGCCCTCCAGGTGTGTCCAAGGAGCTGGGCTGTGTCACACTTGCTGTTCCTTGCTTTCCCCTAGTCTATATAGAGCCAGAGGTCATGTGGTGCCTGTGTGGTGTGGACCTGCGCTCTTCAGGCTCTAGGAAAGCTCCTCTTGTGACCCCAGATATCCCAGGTTTGCTGGAACAATCGTTGCCTATTTTTAAACACACCCATTTGCATTCCTCTGATTCACCTTCTGGTTTCAAAGCCCAAAAGGAGGGTCACATTCCCAAACATTTCCTTTTACCTGGGGCTAGAAATGTGCACAGCTCCTTTAAACAGAGTTTCAGTTCCTCCCCTGGTTGTGCAAGTCCAGCTGTGGCTCCAAGAAAAATGTCACAGTAAACCCACTCCTTTGACCCCTGGAAGAACTTTCCCTGGAGAAGCTCTCTGTGGTTTTCTGGCTCCACCTGCCCTTTCCCTACTCTCAGGCAGGCTGGAGAGGTCCCCTCCAACTGGGCCTTCAGAACTGGGGGATGGTCATTTCCATCAACATTCTCCAGTGCTCCAAGAAGAGGGAGAATCCAGGTTTGGCCAGCTGAGGTGGGATCAGCACCATCTCCCCAGGCTTGTCTCTCCCTTTGTTGGTGGGTGTCGTGAAACAGTGTGTGCAGGGTCCATCCTCCTCCTGGGAGAACAATACCAGGAGCAGGTCCAGCCCGGGCTCTTCATGCTTTGACCAAAATCCCTCCTGGAAGGGTCCCACAGTGGCAGCACACTGGCTGAATCTGGCCCTGGACCTATGCCCAAGAATTTTCCTGTCTTTTTCCCTACTGACTGTATCCCCTTCTTCTCTGCAGTGGTTCAAGGGCCAACCCTGGCCACATCCCCAAGGCCCTCGACCGCTGGCACACGGAGGTCCTTGCAGGGCAGCCTGAGGAACCAGAGAGGGGCAATGACACTGAAGTCCTTCCCTCTGTGGGTGCTGCCCTGGACCACGGTCCCTGCAAGCAGAGCAGACCCCAAGAGACATCTGCCACCATGACAGACTCTGTGGCCACAACTGTGCTCATCGGGGACCTGTCCAAAACCTTGGAGGAATACCAGGAGGTGGAGAAGAAACTGTCTGATCTGGCAAAGGAGGACACCCCTGGGCAAAAAGAGCTGAGGGACCAGCTGGTCAAAATCCGAAGGGAGCTCTACCACATCCACCAGGCACTGGAGAAAGCCACCAAACCCCATGAGGGGCCGCTGGACCTGTCGGTGAAGAGATCCTCGGAAGGTCTGGAGAAGGTCCAGCAGGCCAAGAAGGAGCCCTGCACCATGAGCCTGGGAAGTGAGAAGCTCCATGGCAAAGACCAAGGGCCCCTCAGCAAATGTCCCGTCACGGGGGAGTCTGGAGATGGGGAGGGGCTGCCCAGCTGCCTCCTCGAGGCCGAGAACAAAACCATCGACCTGCTGATCAAGATGAGCCGCTCCGAGAGCCTCCGGGCGGCCTCCTCGGAGGGCCCCCTGGGTGCCGTGATCAAGGCCGAGGTGCTGCCGCTCTCGGTGCCCCTGGAGCTGCGGCACGTCATGGAGCCCTACTACAGCCGCACCACCAAGTGCGAGGCCGACTCCAGCGTCCTGCTCTGCTCCGACGGCAGGCCCGGCGCCGCCCAGGGCCCTCAGCTCGCGGTGCCCGCCGAGGACGGGCCCCTGGGCTGCCGGGCTGTGCCGCGCTCCCTGTCCCACGGCCTTCCCGGTGACACCGACGCCGTGCGTGTCCACAGCCCTCTGCATGCAGACCCCTAAATCCACCTCGCTCGAAAGCTCCTGGATCTCACTGACCACCTCATGCTTCACCTCCCTGGCGTCCCACCTCTCCACTCCTCCTCCTCCCCATGGATGAAAGCACAGCCGCTGCCTGGCTGGAGCCACGTTGCTGGGAGTCCAGCCAGATCCCCTGGGTGACTCCACAAGGTGTAAAAATCCAGTCCCTGTCCTCCCCCAGTGCCACAGACGGTGCTGCTGGGCTCTCCATGCTCCACGGCCTCAGCACCCTGCTCCTGGAGCTCCCTTCCAAAGGGAAGTCATTAGCAGCAACAACAGACAACTGCCAAGTGCACCAGGCTCTCAGCAAAAGGCTCACCCAGCCCTCTCATCAGGGACACTCAGGGACGTTTGCAACCCAGCTCCCACAGTCTGTGGACAGGGGAGGGACTACAGAGGGCCAAGCCTTGGTCCAGGCTATGCTCAAACAGACCATGGCTGTCACCTTGTGCAGAGCGAAGACACAATGGCTTCATCCCACAGAGGCTGGAGGGTCACAGCAGGGAATCGGATGCACAGCTGGACTGACCCAGAGGCCAATTGCTTTCCACACTGTGGAGACAAGAACATCCTCCCAGTCACAGCGACGAGGTGACATGGGAGCCACCTTGCCAGCTCCACCTCTGGGTCCTGAGCTCTCCTCCAGGGGCATTTGCCACGTGTGGGGAATGCTGGGCTGCGGGGGCTTGCTCCTGTCCACTGACCATCCATGGTCTGGTTCCTCCTTTTGCCTTTACACAGAAAGGACCTTCCCTCTCTCTGCCCCTTGGCCTCTGCCCATGCAGACATGATGCACGTTCCTCACCAAGGCCCTGATTCTCCAGAGTTCAGCTCCCAGGTGCTCCTCCCTCCCCCAAATGATGGCACGTGGGACAGCAAAATGGGTGAGGTGATGCTGCCATGAACCACACAGCTCAAGGGACAAAGACCCCAAAAACAACTGAAGGGACAAACTTGGCCTGTCTCAAGCTGGAACAAGGCTGAGCAGCCACTCCTGAGCCAGGGCACTGGGGACCCACCCACACAGTCAGGTGCCCGATGCTCGTGGGATCAGCATCAACCTTCCCAAAAGGCCACCTTTTCCCCGTGTTCCTGCCTCTGTTGGGCAGGCTGGGACCCAGCACAGAGCAGTCACACCACCCTGTTCCCTGCCACTCTGCTGAGCAGCATCTGCTTCTGGCTCAGGATGTCACCATGCTTGGGGGCCAGGAATTCTTGGAGTCCCTCCCTCCAGTGCTCTTCTCCTCCTGGAAAAGCCAGGCACCCTTTCTTTCCCAACCACACTCCCTGTTCAGGTGTCCTGGTAACACCCAAGGCCTTCACCACCTTGACCTGGTGGCTTATTCTTTGCAATGAGAAACACTGGGATGGAGGGGCAGGAGGGCAAAGCCACAAATAAGGGACCTGCACAGCACACCCAAGGAGCTCTAGACACTCTGGGCACAAAGTGGATATTCTCACTGTGGTGGCTCAAGAAGACAACCCTGCATGTGGGACCTGGGATTCACAAGCACTTTGATGGACCCAGACAATGGGAAGAGTTGGCTCTTCTCACTGCTTTGCTCTCTGGACAAAGCTTCCACCTCATCAAGGGGGCTTATTTCTCACTGTAAGACTATTCTTAAGGCACAGGAGCCTATGGGGTTGTTGATCTCCTTTCTCTGGAAGGAAGGAAAGATGATCAGCTCAGCACCTCTCGAGCCAGCTCCAGATCATCCTGATGAACCATGTCCTGCTGCTTCCCAGCATGGCCCTGGCCCCCCAGGGTCAGGAAAGGGAAGGTCAGGAGACTCCACCAGAGCAGACCCGGGAGCCTGGGTGCAGGACCTTGGACCCCAGAGACCAGAGGAGCTGATACTGGGCCTCTCTTTCTGAGTGTGAATAGTGCTGTCATCTCTGGATGCCAGAGCACCATCAGCACAGCAGCCCCCTCCACACCAAGCACCTTGCTCACATCACCCACTCCCACCAGCCTCCCAGTCTCTCTTCAGCCTCTTCTGCCACCCTGTGCCCCTTTGTCACCCTGTGCCCCTCTGTCACTCCCTCTCCCCAGCCCCCTATCTCAGACAGCCCTGGCAGCCACTGTCCCCATGCCAGCACCTCCCTGTTCCCATATCTCAGGGCTCCCTACTCCCCCCCCTCACCTTCTTTGTGCACCCTTCATGCCTGGACCCTCACCCAGAGCACAGCAGGGCCCCCACAGGCACAGCCAGGAAGATGGAGTCCCTTTTCCCGTAATATTCTTCCCTTCCCACCCAGCCTTTACCTCCTCTGAGGAACAACAAGACATGCAGGTCCCTCTGCCCACCTGGGAGCCCCATCTCCTCCCCATGGCTTTAGCAGGTCCCCATCTGAACCTGGGCACCTCGGAGGTCCAGGACACCAGAGGGGTAGCTGAGCTCTGGAACCAGCAGCCCTGGCCTTCAGCAGGAGATCCCTGCCCAGACCTCCAGGCAGCGCTGCCTTTCTCCCTGTTTTAGCTGAGATA
Organism: Lophotriccus pileatus; assembly: GCA_035583135.1. Lineage (NCBI taxonomy): Eukaryota > Metazoa > Chordata > Aves > Passeriformes > Tyrannidae > Lophotriccus > Lophotriccus pileatus. Next base: position 1,140,546 of record JAWWES010000035.1, on the reverse strand, counting down.
TTGCCTGCACAGGGTCGCCTCTCCCTCCCCAGCCCCTGACTCCATCCTGTGCCCCGAGCTGGGATGCTGCCCTGCTCTGTGGTGCCCGTGCTGTGAGCTGGGCGCCTCTCCCACGACCAGAGCCGGTGCCCACAGCCCTCACCACGTCACCCACCATCTCCCTCCCCTCCACAGAAAGCTGGGGGCAGGTGGGAGCTGGGGGCCGATCACACAGTATTTATTGTTCACAGTCTTACGAATGTACAAAACAGAAACCAAACCATTAAAGGGAAAACCTCCGAGGGGGAGCTGCTGTTGTCTGCTTTGTTCTCCTTTCCAAGGAGCTCTGTCTGCCCTAGCCAGGTCCTGCAGCAGTCCTGGGCCACAGTTCTCCAAAAGGCACCCTGTGATTTCAAGGTGCCGGGTTAGCCACCAGACGTGGCCAGATGTTGGCTCTGGCTGCATGTGGTCAGTATTTACGTGGGTGGATTTTGACTGTTTCATTTTGCTGGATCAACCCTGGGATCCCATTAGCTTGTCTCGCGCTGGGAAGAGAGGCAGCAGATGTCAGGGGAAGAAGTATCCTCATGGGAGCCATGAGGGCCCTAATTCACAGAATCATAGAATCCCAAAACTGTTTGGGTTGGAAGAGACCTAAAAGTTCATCTCATTCCAACCCTCTGCCCCTTCCACTAGCCAAGGTTGCCCAACCCCCATCAATCTGGCCTTGGACAATTCCAGGGATCCAGGGGCAACCACAGCTTCTCTGGGCAACCCGTGCCAGGGCCTCACCACTCTCATAGGAAAGAATTCCTTCCTAACAAGTATTAAACCTACTTTCTTTCAATCTGAAGCCATTCTCCCTTACCCTGTAATTACATTTCTTCCTGCAGAAGTCCCTGCACACACACACAGCCTCTTCCTTCCATCTCCATTGACAATCTACCAGGGCTGGACCTTGGGACTGCAGCATCAGCCCCTGAGCCCTGGTGCAGGGAAGAGCAGAGAGGGGGGTGTGGGGTCACATTCCACATCCCAGTGCCACCGTGTTGCTCAGCCTTTGCACTTTGTCCCCAGGGTGCTGGTGGCACCCTCACAGAAGGGATGGCTCCCCTCTGTGCACTGGCATGGCTCTCCAAGGCAGGGACTGCTGCTTGCAGAGCACCAGGTGGGACTTTCTGGAGGTGGTCAAGCTGGTGGAACCATTCCAACTGCAAAGATGAAAGCATTTACCTTTACATTTAAATAATGGATGGGAGTTGAACTACCAGGGTGGCTTATCCAGTCTGCAATCTGCACCCCCAGGGCCCTCAGCCCACTCCAGCACAGGGCCCATTACACGGCTATTTGGTCACCCTAAAGGCATCTGATAGGGAGCCATTACCTGCCCTTTACTGCAGGCCCACTGATAGTCATCTTTCCTGGTCAGGGTTGACCAAACTCCCCCTACTTGTGTGTCCCCCCCATTTTCCTGCCAAGCCAAGAGCAGTCCCAGCCAACAACTGGAGGACCCGGACAAATCCCTCCCCCTCCCTGATGAATCCAACAGCCCCCCTGCTCCTGGGGCTGGGGGGACATGGGGTCACAGCAGGTCCCTCTGAGCCCAGCAGCTCCTGGTCAATGGAGCTGCACAACTGTTATGGGTTTCTAACCCCAGGTGGGTACAGCTGCTCAAGTATTCCTTCTCCTCCGGGTTCAAGAGCAAAGGAGAGCTCAGGGATTGGGAGGGAGGGAAGTTTCCTAATAAACAAACCCTGAGGGAAGGCTTATCTCGGGCAAGGCAGTGGAAGGAACCAGATTTCAAGGTTCCTTGTAAAAGGGGAGGTGGTTATGCTCCCCATCCCATTGGCACAAGGACGTGGCCTCAGGGAAGCTGAGAGTGGAGGTGGGTTTGCTGCATCCCTAACCAGTTTTCCAGCTGCATTGGTGTGACTGTGAGCTCTGGCTGGATGCCCTGCCAGGGTCAACAGCAAGGAGAGACAGTGTAGGGGCAACCCAGGCACCCTGGGGCACAGGGATGGGGCCAGAGTTTGTGGGGAAGGGTGACAGGTCATGTCTTGCTGCTTGTAGTGAGCATGAGATGGGAACACCCCACAAACCCCATGAAAATCCTGTGTCCCCAGACTTCCCCGGCAAAGGGCCAGTGGTAAATTTTGGGGATGAATCCCATGCTGGAAGAGGATTTTCACTGCAGAGGTGCAGTCCCAGGACTTCATGGGGGATGGGGGTGGCATCACCTTCTCCCATTGCACCTCAGTCTGGTGGGGGAAACCACAACCCAAGGGACGGAGCAGAAAACTCCCTTGGGATTTCTGGGCACTCACTCGTAACAGTGGAACCAGCTGGGGACGGGAAGTGGTTCCTGCCCAGCACAACCAGTTCTCTCTTACCCCAGCGTGGGCAGACCAGAGCTCAGAGCAGTGGAAAGTTACCAAACGTGGACTCAAGAAGGGCCAAGGTCGGGCAGGAGATTTGTGAGACGCGTGAAGCTGCAAAGACAACCCGGAGCAGGATTGCTCCGTCTCGGGCAGGAGGGGGGCCATGACCTGGCTGTGCAGCAGTGACAGGGCAACTTCAACAGCGAGCTGAGGGCAGGCAGAGACCTCAGGCTGGAGGACTCTGGAGGACTCTGGAGCTGGCAAGACAAATCAGGAATTGCCCCAGAAGGCTTCCCATCACTCCAGGGGGCCTCTCCCAGCACACCTTGCATTTCCCACCTGAGAAAAGGCTGGCAAGGCTTCCTTTCTGCCAAATGACTGCACACTGGGAGACAGTTTCCTCACGACCTTACGTAAGGAGTGATGGTGCTCTCAGAACCTCCAAGCAAAGTGTCCTGGAAGGCAACTGGAGAACACCATTCCCTTTGTCTCTTCCTCAGCCCTCTCCTCAGCCTTGTCCCTCCCTTTGCTTGGAAGCATTTGCACACTAGGAGCAAGCAGGGGAGGATGTGGCTCCCCTTGAGGCAGAAATGTCACCCCCAGGGCTGGTGGCACAGCAGGGAAGCAGCACAGATGTGCTGAGAGCTGGCAGGGGCTGATCTGCGAGGGCAATGAGATTGGACAGACAGCCCAGCCACCGGCTCTCACCCAAACTGCAGCTCCTGTGCAGGAACCACAAGTTCTCTTCCTCCTGGGAGCCTTTCTGTGGGAGGAATAGGAGCAGAGACAGCCAGAAGGCATCACTCCACACATTGCCTGTGGCTCATCTTGCATCCTCTGCTCCCAGCTGTTTGTGGAAGCAGCACTGCTGCTCCTCACCGCTCTCACCACTGTGGTGGCATCACCCCCTCCAGCCATCTCACATGCCCTGCTGACTGTCCCCTGGCTCTGACAGGAGCACTGCTGGAGTGTTTTGAGTCCAACATGAACTCTTCAACCCCCGCTGGCCACGAACAGTGAGCTACAGAGCAGTTCCTGGGACTGCAGTTCCAGAGCTGCTCCGGCAGCGCCTGTGTTCTCCATCCCCCCATGGCATGCAGCCAGTGTGGAGGAGCAGCTATCCCATCTCCTCAGCTTTAAATGAGGAAAAACAGTACAAAAAGCTACAAAATCTCCCTGCTGCGTTTTCCCATCTGTTATTGCAATTGGAGGTTTCCTTTCTCTGCTCCTGGATGCCTCCGAATGGATCGTTTCCCTGGGTATTTGCCCAGGGCAGAACCTTTCTGGCTTTGGAGCTGGATCAAAGACCCACAGAGGGAAGCACTGAGGTTTAAGTACTTAAAAGTGCTGGGGCAGGGAGAGCTCTGGCTCTCACAGGACTGGCACTCCCAGAGGCAGCCAAGCCAAGTGGGATGAGAGTTTCCCTCAGGCTTTGCAGGCTAAAACAGGGTGAGATCCCAGCTGCTACTGATGTTTGATCAGCTCCTGCCTTCCTGCCCACTTCCCTGCCTAGAAGGTACCTGCACCTGTTGGGATTGAGGTAACATGAGAGATGCCAAGAGGTGCTGAGGCATCAGGGCTGGGTGCTCCCCATGGCTGCCGTGGCATGCAGGGGAAGATGCTCAGGGTCGAAGGGTTGAGAGAGGAGGAACCAGTCCTGCAAAGCAGAAGCTGCCTGAAGACCCAGGAGCACCTGCATGGCCAGGTACAGTGCCTGGGCAGCCTGGGCTCCCCCATCCCAGGCAGCAGCTGCTGCGAAGCCCAAACACCCACATCATTTTCCCAGATCTGGGTCTCAGGGAGTCAAACCACCCAGCCACTGTTATTTCCTCCCTAAGTTTAGATGTGGGGTACCCAAAGATGTTGACAGTTTGTGGTTTGGGTGGGAAGGGGGAGCAGAAAACGCAGGTGCAGGTGCTTCCTTGCCCACCTGTAGCTGGTGCCCACCAGCAATGCCACCCTGCCAGAGGAAGGGCTGGAGCAATGCTTCCTGGAAGCCCAAATTGTCCAGCACCAGCCACAGAGGATGTTTCTGGCACGCAGCTCTGCTCCAGTAATACCCCTGCCCCTGGAGTTCTGCAGAGCTCCTGGACCTCCAGAGCCCTCCCCAGCTGGCTGAGCATGGAGCTGTGCTTGCAGAAAGTTTCTGATCATTTCCTCCTTCCCACATGGCCTTGGGATGCTGTTCCCTGCCAGGACAGGAGGATGCCTCACTTTCCTCCCACCGCCCTCCTGGGCCAGTGTAGAGAGGCTGCAGGAGCCAGGTCAGGTTGGGATGGAGGGAGACAGCCTGGTGGGACCACTGCCCAGCTCCCATGGCCTTGGTGACAAGCTGGGCCCGGGGTGGGAGGGGAAGGGGGTGGCAATGAGGACACTGGCCCCAGGACAGGCTGGGGCTTATCCAGGGGGCCGCTCCTGGCAGGAAAGGGGTTTTGTGGCAGTGCCCTGCTGTGCTTCACAGATTTTGGGCCTTTCTGTCAGGCTCAACAGGGAGCTTGATGTCTCAAAGAGGATTAACTCCCTAATCCTCTTTGAGCCTTGTGAGAGCAGGAGGCTGCAGAGGAGGAGGGAGAAAGGGAGTAGCTGAGGCACCAGCTCAGCCCTTGTCAGACCGTGGAGAGTCTTTTCCATGGGTGTGGTAACCAGCAGTGGGATTCCAGGGTGTTCATGCCAGCCAGAGGACAGGCCCAAGGCAGTTTTAGGGACCAGAGTAGTTACAACTTTCCTTTCTGGAGGGATTTCTGTGATGCCTGAAGGAGAACTGAATTCCTGCTCTCAGCTCCATGGAATCAGGTTCAGAAAGTGCCAACCCCAGTCCCAGCCTGTGTGGGGAACCAACCTCCAAGAGCACTGTCCCAGTGTCCCCCAAGCCCATGTGTGTCTCCACTGGACACCTCAGGTGTTTCATGGACAGTGGGGGAGTGTAGCTGGCACAGGGCTGTGCTCGGGCTGGGGATCATGTTTTCTGTCTGGCTGTGCAGGGGATGCTCTGGCTTCCCTGTGAAAGCTCTCGGGCAATCCTGGGACACCACTTCCCATTGCACCCACCCAAATACACACACACAGACACACACAGACACACTCGCGGTGCATTCCAGCTTTTTGATGATCAGTGCCAATCACCCGCGTTGTTGGACAGACGGAGCCGCCTGGTGTCTGTGCAGAGCAATGACCAGTCCGGGTCCAGCCGGATCCCACCTCGTCCCACATCGCCCCTTCGGTCCCGGCAAACCATCACAGCCCTTGGCTGACAGAGGTCCGGAGCAGGCTGGGGATTGCGGGGTCCCTCCTCTGGCACTCAGCGTGGACCTGGCGGTCCTGGTGGGTGGCCAGTTGGCCCTGAATCAGCAGTGCCCTGGCAGCCAGGACCAACATCCCTGGACTGGGGGCATCAGACCCGGCATCGCCGGCCAGGTCAGCGAGGGGATTGCCCTGGTCTGCTCTGCCCTGGGGCAGCCTCACCTGCAATATTAGGGCAGTTTGGGGAGCCACAATGTAAGGAAGATATTGAGCCATTAGAGAGTGTCCAAAGGAGGGACACGAGGATGGGGAAGGGCCTTGATTTGAAGCCGTGTGAGGACACTGAGGGCACT
>JAWWES010000035.1:1110511-1127287 GCA_035583135.1 Lophotriccus pileatus | reverse complement strand
AGCGACTGAGGGAGCTGGGGGGGCTCAGCCTGGAGAAAAGGAGGCTCAGGGGGGACCTTCTGGCTTTGCAACTCCCTGATAGGAGAGGGGAGCCGGGGGGGGCGGTCGGGCTCTGCTCCCAGGGAACAAGGGACAGGGGGAGAGGGAACGGCCTCCAGCTGTGCCAGGAGACGTTTATATTGAGTATTGGGGAAATTTCTCCATGGAAAGGGCTGTCCAGCCCTGTTACAGCTGCCCAGGGCAGTGGTGGAGTTCCCTTCCCTGGAGAGATGTAAAAGCCATGTGGATGTGGCATTTGGGGACATGGGTCAGTGGTGGCCTTGGCAGTGCTGGGGGATGGTTCAACTCGAAGGTCTTGGAGGGCTTTTCCAACCTTTATGATTCTCTGATTCTGGATCTCCTGGCCTGCTGTCCCTCACCCCCCTGGAAGGACCCTGGAGTGCTCAGGTGTGGGTTTCACCCAGGGTCAGCACCCCTTGGCTCTGCTGGTGGCCACAGGACAGCTCATGTGGTGACACCTGGGCCACATCCCACTGCGCACCTTTGCTTTTCTGACAAAAGCTCTGAAATTAATTCATCCTGGGGCCCTGCCTTCATTTTTTGGTCACCTTACACATTTTATTAGGTGGTGTCCATTTTTTGTTTTGGTCAGCTGAAATCCTTGTGCTGGTGCTCTGTGGCATCTCAGGGAAGTGCTGGGGGTTCCAGCATAAATGGGTAGATCTGGAAGATTTTAGGCATTTTATGAACAGGGACTAAGCACATTGTAGGGTTTTTCTGCTAAAATGAGCACCAGTGAAAACAATTGACTGTGATGACACTTAAGAGGTGAACTTTCAGTCTATTGAAATGAATGAGGTGGGATGCACAGCCAGTCATGGATTTGGGAATACAAGCCACAATAACATAAGAATAGTCGATCAGTTGGTTTTCAGCTATCAAGATATTTTGTACAGCCTGAAAATTGTATCAGAATCTTCTCTGCAGCAGCCAAAGGGCAGATGATGTGCTTAGGTATGATTTGACCTGAGCTATAGCCAGAGTAGTTGGGTGCGCAAAATGATATTAATTTAAAAAGTTGGGGAAGGTGTAAGAGGAAAAACTCCCAAAAGAGGGAAGATAAGTGTTTCCTGCTCCATGAGAAGTTTTCCCAGATGACTGTGGCTATCTTTAAAAAAAAAAATCTCAGTGAAAAGTAAATGTTTGTATTGAGAGTTAGTTGACAATTCCTCTTCCAAATGTCCAGTGGATGGACAAAGCCTTAAGGTCAGCTGTGCAGAGACGCTGGAAGTCTCTTGTAGGGATATACTCACACACCCCTGACATCTGAGGGAAAAGAACAATTAAATAATCAACTTTAAAAATGTACCTGTCCATTATCACTGATAAACCCCTTCAAGTACTTATTCTTTTATTTTTTCTCTTTTTTCATTCAAAAATCAAGCTCAATTTCAGTTTTGAGAGTATTCAGCTACTGGCAACTTCACTTACAAGGTTTTGGTACTGTGATATAACTAGAATGTTATCACTATCTAAATTTATATTATTTTAAGTAATGTCTGAGCATATGTGTGTATGTACGTTCCTGACACATTCAATCTGTTGTTTTGCCTTTCAGACCCCCTGTATTTACATAATTTATTTCCTTTTCCCTGGGAATACGTCTGTGGGTCTTAGGGGAAAAGAATTAAAATCCTTTTCCAAATCTAAAGCAAAACCTCACCTCACCTGACAATGTTTCCTTAACAGCCTGAGTTAAGTGAGGAGGCATGAGAGGTGGTGAAAGGAGCACTATTTTGGCCAGTATTCCTGGACAAACCAGGGATACTGAAGGGAAGTGAGGTGAAATATAGGGGACAGGTTTTATTTCAAACTATTGTAAGGATTAATCTAATTAATTGTGTCTGTTTCACCACTTCTGGATAGAACATGTGTCCCTTGATGTCTCCGTGGCCCTCCAGAAAAATAACACCAAAAATACCTGACTTTTTCCGGAGAAGCTATTCCCTGTATTTCCAGAGAAGTGAAAGATAAGCTTGGAAGTCTTGTTTTTCAGTCCATTTGGGTGTGATAGTCATGGGGCTTTGGTGAGATGCCATTTTTCAGCTGTGCTGCAGGTCTCTGTGCTGTCCATGCCCGGTGTGCTGCGCCCTGACAGCCTCGGGGCGTCACAGCTGCCGCTTCTGCCCTCCCTTATAGAGCTCTCTGCATCCCTTCCCTTCTGCTGGAGGCTTGAAATCCTTGGGGGAAACACATAGTAGTTGAGGTTCTGTCATTTGCCCAGAGAAAGCTGTGGCTGCTCCATCCCTGGAAGTGTCCAAGGCTGGGTTGGACGGGGCTTGGAGCAACCTGAGATAGAGTGGAAGGTGTCCTTGCCCATGGCAGGGGTGGAACGAGATGGGCTTTAAATTCCCTTCCAACCCAAACCATTCCATGATTCTGTGATTCTTCTGAGGTCCTGCTGCCTCACAGACTCCAGGTCTCCAAGGTTATCCCTCTGTGGCCCCCAGCTGTCACCAGGGGCTGGATGGTCTGTGGGGCAGCAAGGAACGGTGCTGGGTGCCCTCAGCACCTGCCAACACTGTGCTTCCAGCACCACGCTCCAACAAAATCCCTCAGGAACACCCCTGTGTCTGCTCGAGGGAAGTTTTGTGGGTGCTTTGCAGTTTTGCAGTAAAAGGGAGAAGTCAGTCCAAGGAAGAACAATATCACTCCTTGCAAAGGCGGCAGCAGCTGTGGTGCTTTCCCATCGAGGACCGTGCTGTGCACCAAGGGAACCTCACCTTGTTGCTCAAGGAGTTGACAACTCCCACATTTCCAACTGTTGTACTGGGGCTGTGGGACCGGAGGAATCATAGAATCCCAGAATGGTAAGTTTGGAAGGGATCTTAAAGCCCATCTCATTCCACCCCCTGCCATGGGCAGGGACACCTTCCACTAGCCCAGGTTGCCCCATGCCCAATGTCCAACCTGGCCTTGGACATTTCCAGGGATTAACCTGCTCTGAGTTTTAACTCCAGAGATTAATCACTCTCCTTTGCTGCTCCCCATCCCTCCACACCGTAGCAAATTCCCAGGTGCTGAGATTTACTGGCTCAGTTGCCCTGCATTAACAGAGAGGAAAACAAAGCCATCAGGGCCTTCCCTGCGCATCCTCTGTCCGTGTTATAAATACCCTCTGTGTTCCCTTTCCGACTGACTGGGTCCCTGCAGAGGAGGCAGCCTCGGGGCCCTGCCGAGTTTTCACATCCCTAACAAAGCACTGAAGGACAGCAAAGGACAGCGGGTGCCGGGTGCGACTGTTCTGCGCCAGCGCCCTCCTTACTGCAATTACAGCTCTGTTTGAAACCTCCACCTTATTTAAAGAGACACTGTCAACTGCCTCAAAGCTCCTTTTGGGAACAGTCTCCCGAAGCCACTGAGGTGTGTTCTTAATGATGGGGAGAAAAACACTGGAGATAAAGAGCACTGATAAAGCAGAGATGCTTCTCCTTTTTTAGGCTTTTGTATCTACTGAATTAAAGCTGCTGCACAAACTTCAATTAATCACTGTAGTTACTTTTGATGAAATTATTATCGCAGTTTCCAGATGAGGGGAGTGAGGCAAGAGGAGCTGAGTGATCCGACCAAAGTTGCTCAGTGAGTTTGTTGCAGAGCACAAACTCTGGGTTCTGAGGTGATGCAGGAGAGTCTGAAATGACCTGGCTTTATGGCAGGGATCAATATTTGATTATTGGTAATAGCAGGAAATACTCCCCAGAGGCACCATGGTGCACTCTAGAAGTGCTCCAGCACAGCCAGTGTGGTATCCAAGATCCAAGGCTGGGTGAATTCCTGATCTTGTCTGGTCCAATGTGCTGTGCTTATCAGTGAAAGACCTCTCCAGGGCTCAGAAAAGGCGACTCCAGACCCACCCCTCCTCACTTCGAAGAGTGCAGATCATCAGGGACCTCCTGAACTCGTGTGTTTGGTGGCTGTCACTGTCCTTACACAGGGGGTTGGGCTCGGTGTTTTCAAACCTGCTTGGTTCTCCTCCCTGGTGACTTCGGCCAGCTCAGGTTTCCTTGCCTTTACTCGCCATTCTCAGCTTTTATCTCTGTGTCTGTTGCAGGTGTCCCGTCCCTGCAGGGTCCCTGCCATGGTGCTCAAGGTGTTCTTCCCGTCGTGCTGCTCCTCGGCGGACAGCGGCATCCTGGTGGGCCGCTGGCTGTCGGAGCAGAGCTCCGCCGTCGTCCTGGCCGTGGTGCACTTCCCCTTCATCCCCGCGCAGGTGAAGCAGTACCTCGGGGACGTTCAGCGCGTGACCAAAGTCAGCCTGTCTGTGCTCGGCTCCTGGAGCAACAGCAAACAGGAGAAGGAGGAGGGTCTGAGTGAGTTCTTGGAAGACCTTGGGACCATATTCTCCCATGAGCCTTGGATTCAGATAAGCAAAGAGGGAGACAGCAAGTTCTGGAGCTGCTCTACCCTTCAGAAACACTCTAGCAGCCCTAAGGAGGAAGAAGTCATCCTGGTGTACTATGACCAGCGCAAAGTCATGCTCTCCCATCTGCACCCCCCTCTGGACACAGCTGATGGGAGGGCAGAGGATGCCTCCAAGCTCTCTGCCATCTTCGACACCGTGGCCAGGAGCAGGGTGCTGTTCATGACAGACAGGTACGACGAGGGGCCCATCAAGCTGACCCACTGGCAGTCGGAAGGGGTCGAGGCCAGTATCATCGTGGAGCTGCTCAAACAGGCCTCTGTGCCTGCCTGCATGCTCCTCACCTTCCTGCTCGCACTGGTCTCTGGGATCTGCAGGAGCAGGTGAGTGATGTGATATCAGCCAGCTTGTTTTGTGTGGAAGTGGAATTTAGGCATTTCCAGGGTTCCTGCTCAACCCCAGTGAGAAACACAGTTGATACAAAGGTTCTGTTGGAAGCAGGCTGCTGTTGGAGTTTGGGGAGCCCCATGGAAAACAGGGCCAAAGGCTCCCTTGGGTAGGGCTCTTCATGGAGCTAGGAGGGTTTCTGGGGAGGCGTTTGCAGCAGCCCCACTTCACTTCCATCACAGCTGGACCAGTGGATTTCTAGCTATTTCATGGCTGACAGAATGCCATGAGCCTCTCTCTCCTTAATGGCTTCACAGCTGGGATTCCCTCCTCCCTGTTTGCTGGGAATCCCTCCACAGCTGCGAAACATCAGCAAATAGTGTTTCTAAATCCACTATCCTCCAAGAGACTGTGGTGCTGCAGCCTTGGCACCTTATAGCAGGTCATAGGGATTGCTGCTCTGTATGAATCCTTGGTGAAATCCTGTTCTCACAATGGGGAGACTGAATAGGATGATCCATGTAATGTGTGGCAAGTGCTCGCACCAATTAGGAATTCTGACCAGATTTGAGGGGGAGAAATTTAGAAGCATGGAATCATTTAGGTTGGAAAGATGATGGAGTCCAGCCATTAACCCAGCACTGCCAAGGCCAGCAGTAACCCATGTCCCCAAGGGCCACATCTACATGCTTTTTGAACACTTCCAGGGATGGTGATTCCATCACTGCCCTGGTCAGCCTGCCTGGAGAGGTTGTGCCAGGGAGGAGAGTGGAGCTCTGGTTCCAGGCTGCAAGGAGACACTTTAATTGATGAAATTTGGGTAACAGCTACTACTGTATTCATGGATAAATCTTCTCAAGTGCAGCCTAAGGGCAGGAGGAAGGGAGGCTTTTAAGAGTTTCCAATTGTGTGATACTGTTGTGAAAGAATTACAGTGAAACTCTTCCCATGCTAAGACTTTCTGAACAGCTGGGTTACATATTTTGGTACATAAAGGGGAACCGGTCCAGTTTTGGACTATTCCATTGGAAGAGATTTGGGATCAGGCCCAAACCTGGGCTGAATGTGTTCTTAGGCTTGGGAGACAGATACAGCTTGTTCTCTGCTCTGTTTTATTCACCCATGGGATCAGCATTATACTCACTTATCTTACAAAGCACCAGTCTTGGAGAACAGAGATTAGTACCTGGCTTTATAACAAACCTCCTGCTTGACTTTCTAAGTCATTTAAACGAGTTTGGTTCCACTCAGCACGTGGTGTTTGTGCTACAACCTCCCTTGTGCCAACCTCCTCACGGCAGGGAGGGTTTGAGGTTTCATGGACAGGTGTCCTTCCAGTCCCTGACTCCCCCTGCTGGGACAGGATGTCCCATAAAATAAGATTTCCCAGGTTTTTGCTCCTTTGGGTCGCAGGATTTCTTTCTTTCCCTGTTTTTTTGTGATGTCAGCTTTGAAAAGGTAAAGAAAGCGATGAGCAATGTCCTCTGGGGCTGCAGCCCTGTTGGATCTGCCCTGTTGTGTATTTGCTCTGGAGAAGCGGGGCAGCAGCTGGAAATCTCGGGGAGCAAGTTGCTGACACCCATCCGAGCTCACCCAGTGCTCCCTTATCTCGAGTTAAGGCATTTCTTCAGCACCACCGTGTGCTGAGGGGTGGCCATTGCAATTCTGCTGCTGAGGGACTTGAGGGCAGGATTCCCATTATCCCTGAAGGTCTCTCTGCTCTTGGGGACATCAGGCTGATTTTGTCTTGGGGCAATAAGTTCTATGTGCTCCTCGTAAAAAAAAGTCTCTTTATAAACACCACGAGCTCTGATCCCTCATCCAAAGGGAGGCACTGTTCCTGCAGTTTCTAGCAAGGAGCAAAAACAGTTGGGAGTTCTGGTTAATGGAGCCTAATATTTGCATGTGATCCAGATTTGGAAAGATTGCTTTTCATCTGGTATCTACAAAATCCCCTCTCACTCCTGGGAAAAAAACTGAATTGGAAAATCAAGACTTACTCATGGAGGCTATGCTAATTTATTGCTAAAATTCCTTATATTTGGAAATACCCCAAAGATCTCCTGCTGCTTAAATAATGCAATGACACAACATCACTGGGTTTCTGTTGGGTTTTTTAATCTGGTTGGTTTTCTATTGAAGTTCTGAAAATCATTCTCTTTAGTGGGTGGTAAACAAGTGGGAGCATTTCTGGCAATGTGCAAAGGGGTAGGAGACCACGCAGGGAATATTTCTGGCTTTCCTCCTCAGCCCTCCTAGAGATGAGAGTTCCCGTAGCACATCTTGCAGCTGCTCTACTGAGCTTTTTGCAGTATGTTTGTGTTTGTATTTCAATAAGGATGTGTGTTTCCTTTCCAAAGAAGGTGTGTGAGCGGAGTAGAGGTTGTCCTTGTGGTGTTGGGTGAAAAGAAAAGAGAGTCAGTTGTAGCACAGGCAGGCACATCCCTCTGATGTGTCTGTTGCTTGAGGAGCAGCCCTGGATGGTGAGAGACACCCAGTGCTGGGGGAGGATGTGGGACTGTCACCCGGAGCGTGTGGCACAGGGCCCTGGATCTGCTGCTTTCTGCCTCAGCTGAGAGGGTCTGGCAGCTGGGGTTTGACTGGTAATTCCTCACCTTCAGCCATCTGGACATAATCCCACAGGTAGAGCGTTCCTCCTTCCCCCTCCTTTGCATTTCAAGTACAATTCTCTGCTCTAGTCAAGTTTTGCAACAGCAAAATTTGTAACCACTGGGCTGGGGCATAATTGGAAGAGAAAACTCGTCTGCTCTTGTCTCAGTGAATCTGTGAGCCCAGGTCTTTGCATCAGCGACCCCCCCTCTCCCTCCCCTGCACGGAGCTCTTTGCTCAGTCCCTCCTCTGACAAGGCAGCTGAGGAGCAGTGCTTTCGTTTGTCTCCAAGGTGGGAGGCTGCAGCAAGGAGCTGAGTAACTTGGAGACCTCAAATTAAGAATGATTCACAGAGCACTGCATGTGTTTCAAACCCAATGTGTCTGAAATCTGAATGGGGAGGGAGGGGGAAGGGGGCACTTCAGCACTTTGGTTTCCAAGCTGACAAACCCTGCACGAAGGGTGGGTGGAAGGGCTCAGGAGGGTGTGGGGAGGAGGGGATAGCAGCCATAGGGAACTGAGTGGGGTTTGGAGGGGCCCTACCCCTGTGATTTGTGTGAAATGTGTAGTCTGTCCATCCCTGGCTGTCCCGTGGGCACTCTGCTGCTGGGCATGGGCTGATGTCCTCTGATGAAATCCAGGGAAGGCACACACACTTTGCAGGGACACAAATCTCCAGGTCGTGGTCAGTAATGGTCCAAGCAGCTCTACAGTTTCAAAAGCAAAGCAGGATACAAGGAATAGTGCTGGTGTGTGGAGTGATGTGAACTGCAGGACCGTGCCAAAGCAGTCCAGGAGAGTAGGTGGAGTGACTAAAAGTGAATGCAGATCCCTGGACCCTAAACAAAAAACAGTGAAGCACTGTGAAAAAGGTGCAACAACAACTGTGTACAGGTGAGAAGTGATTCAAATCATGTCCACATCAGAGTTTAGCCCCCAGAGCAAACCTGGTGCTCTGTGTTGCTGTGGGTTCTGCACCCAGTGCTGTGTCATTTTAACCTACACAAAGCACCATCAGTCCTTGCTTTATAGGTTGTGTGGAAATACAAGTAACTCCCCAAAATAATTGAGCATCATTTAGTACTTTTCTTCTGAGTCATAAGAAAAGAACCGTGTGACTGTTTCCTCCCCTACAAGCCTCATGTGAATGTTAACTTTGAAACCTAATTAAGTGTCGTGTTATCTACATAATGCTGGTCACTGCAAGGCTGTGAGGAGAAGGTAGAAATGAAGACCCTCAGAAAGCAATTTGGAAGTAATGAAGAAAAAAAAAAGAAAAAAGGATCAATTGGAAGGAAAAAGAAAAGAGGGGGGGAAAGGGACAGAAACTGCACAGAGAGCACTGCTCTTTGTTATAGCAAGCTCACACAAAACAGAGACTGGTGATCCCCTCTCTTGTGAGGAAAGGCTGGGACAGTTGGGGGTGTTCAGCCTGGAGAAGAGAAGGCTTCAGGGAAACCTGAGAGCCCCTTCCAAGGCCTAAAGGGGCTTCAAGAGAGCTGGAGAGGGACTGGGGACAAGGGATGGAGGGACAGGACAAGGGGGAATGGCTTCCCAGTGCCACAGAGCAGGGTTAGATGGGATATTGGGAAGGAACTGTTGGCTGTGAGGGTGGGGAGGCCCTGGCACAGGTTGCCCAGAGAAGCTGTGGCTGCCCCTGGATCCCTGGAAGTGTCCAAGGCCAGGTTGGACAGGGCTTGGATCAACCTGGGCTGGTGGAAGGTGTCCCTGCCCCTGGCAGGGGATTGAGATGAGATGACCTTTGAGGTCCCTTCCAACCCAAGCCATTCAGTGATTCTGTGATTGGTAATACTGGGACTTGGGCAGCAGTTACACCATGTTGGGTTGTTGCACTGCACACAAAACTGCCTTGGCTCCTCTCTGCTGGAGGCTCAGGGCATTGTGCAAGCCCAGAGATGTATCCCAAAGCACAGGCTGGAGTCAGAATTGCCTTGTGGCTACCTTGGAAGAGCAAGGCACGTGGTTTGACAGAGTGGAAATGAGAGGTTGGGTTGTCTGCTTTAGATGTCTTGGTCTGGCAAGGCTCCTTAGTCTGTTACCCTTTCAGAGAGTCCTTAACATCTAATCACCATCTCTGGTTGCACAGCCTTAGCTGTACACTGCCTGTTTTGCATGGATTTGGGATGCTGACCTGCCTGCTGCCTAGCAAAGGCAAAAGGGGACATTCCCATGTGTTTCTGCAGGGTGCTGAAGTTTTGGCCCTTGTCTTTCTTATGGAGCAAACTCTCAACTTGTGAGCAGCTGGGACATCGCCTGCAGCACCTCCAGGTCATCAGCAGCAACAAGAAGGCTCAAACCCAGACTCAGCTGATGAGGTATGGGGTACACGGAAGGTCATGTGTGTCTTTGCTCTATTCCTGTCTCCCTTGGGGAACCCAAAGCTCACACAGCACTGTGGGGTCATCACTGCACCCCTCGCTCTACTCCCTGCTCGTTTGCTCATCTTTGCTCTGCACTCAGTTTGTGTGCATATATATTTATAACTTTAGATGCTAATTACGCCTTTTGCCTTTTTCCCAAGCTTGGGAAAGGCAGCTGGGATATTGCCCCCCAAAAGCTTGTCCTGCACCCATGTGTGAGTGCTTTGCTGTCACTACTCCCACAAAGTCATTGCTTTCCTGTGTGCTGCTGTTAACCAAAAACTGCCATCACTGTTCAGTGGCACTTTCTGTAAGAGCAGAACACTGAGGTTTAAATGCTCCTTTCTTTCACCCATTCTCTTGGGGAACCTTTTCTTGCAGAAACTTCAGACCAGAGACTCCGACAGCAGTAACAAAGTCAGTGTAAGAGAAAAAGCAAACATGCAGCACAGTGAGTGGAACAGAGCAGAGATCTGAGACAGATATTGAATGCCCTGCGGCCCTTCCACAGCCAGTCTTGTTCTGTGTGCTTCTCTGATCCTGCAGTAATAGACTCCCAGGGAACACTTAAAATAGATTAGCAGATTTGAAGGCCAAAAGTAACTGTGATTGTTTAATCTGATTTCCTGAATAACTCACGTAATGGAATTTCATTCAGAAACTCCAGCAGGGAAGGGGCAGCTCAGCAGTCCTTCTGGGTTTGTGTATGAACTCAGAAACACTATTTATTGCCTTGAGTTGGGAAACCATCTGATCTCAACGTGGATGCTCCAAGTGCTGATGCCCTCAGTGCTGGTAATTGGTAAATCCCCCTGAGTAAGTCTCTACCTTTCAGTCTAACATTCCTCTTTGTAGCTTCAGTCCAGTCTTTGCTCCCTGCTAGAAAAGGTTTTGCGGTGTGGCAGATTCTGAGTGGCTCCATGTTTAGAATCACAGACTATCCTGAGCTGGAATGGACCCGCAGGGATCATCCATCCAACATCTGGATGCACAGACACCCCAGCAATCCCACCCTGTCCCTGAGAGCGTTGTCCTGGAGCTCTGTCAGCCTTGGGGCTGTGCCCACTGCCCTGGGGAGCCTGGTCAGTGCCAACCACCCTCTGGGAGAAGAACCTTGTCCTGAGATCCAACCTGACCCTGCCCTGACACAGCTCCAGCCATTCCCTGGGTCCTGTCACTGGCCCCAGAGCAGAGATCAGTCCTGCCCCTCCACTGCCCCTCAGGAAGAAGTTGCAGACTGCCATGAGGTCTCCCCTCAGTCTTCTCTTCTCCAGGCTGAGCACAGAAGGAACAGCACAGCAGGGAAGGTCAAAAGATCCCTACACTGTTCCTCTTCGCTGGGTTGTCCCATTGTCCCTGGGACATTAAAGATGCGACGTAAGCAAAGCCAACAGTTGTCATTGAAACATTAAACACCGTCCTTCCTTTTTCTCTAACTCTGTTTCTCTTTCTCCTGCATGCAGGAAAGCCAACATCTTTGTCTCTCTGCTGATTGATGTGGCTCTGGGGATTCTGCTGATGTCCTGGCTCTACAGGAAGAACCGAATTGGTCACCTTGCTGACACTCTCATCCCCGTGGCTGACGTAAGTCTGGCTAAGGCTGTTCCTTTTTCACCTGCTCTGGGTGCTGACCAGCTCTCAATGCCTGGGGTAGTTGGAAGAAGGCAGTGCCTCCCACACAGAGGTTTCAGAGAGTCCTGTCTGAAGTCATGCAAATTAAGTCTCCTTAAGAACAGTGAAATCTTCAATCAAGCCTGTTGGGGCTGCTCAAAAAGAACACAGCTCTGCTTTGCATGTGCTGTGCATGGTAATTAGATGTTTACTGGAGGGCTGCTCCAACTCCTGAAGGAACAGTTATGGCTTGGACAGAGCTCTGTAGCTGCAGGTTGAGTGGTTATGGAGCCACAGTACTTTTATTTTGTTCTAGAGTCAACAGAAAGTGTTCTCAGATTGTTTGGGGGGAAACAAAGCTGTAACCTGGGCTGAATCTGATAAACTGCTGAAAAGTCAAACCTGATAAGCAGAGCAGCTGTGCCTGTGAAAGGAGTTTCATGGGGAAGTCCAAAGGCTTTGGCTGCTCAGGGTACAAACACCTGAAATCCTGCCTAAGAGCTTTGGGATGCAGAGGCTAAACTAGGAAAACTTGCTGTGTCTTGTGATTCTGTTAAACATAACTCCTCTTGCCCACGAAGATCCCTCAGCATCAGCAGAAATTCATGAAGAGCAAGTCTGACTCACACCGTCCTGCTCTTCTGGTGGCTCATTTTAGGTGCAGAGCTCCAGTGTATCTGTTTAGTGGCAGTAAGGAACATATAATGTAGTTCAGAAGCTGGAGACCAGACCACTAATCTGAGGTCAGCTCTGTCTTAAGAGCTTCTGTGTCTTGGGAATACATGTGCAGCCAGTTTTGAGCCTTGCCTTGCAGCTGCATGGCCTAATCCTTTCTCTGCCCACTTTTCTTTCATTTCTGAGTGGATCTTTCCATTGGTTTCTTTCTAGCAGCTGGAGAACGTCTTCTTTCTGCTCTTTCTCCAGCTTCTTGATTCTGATTAGAGAATTCCAGGAGCAGTTTACTTTTCCTACTTATGCTGCATTTCCTGAGAAGTGCTCCCAATTTCCTTGATGATGATCTGCTTGGTCTGTGTCTAACCCTTTAATTGTTGCAAGCCATCAGTCTCTTATCATTCCTGGACATGCTGTGCTTTCAGGAAGTATGTCTGGAGTGCCCAGCAGAGCTGTGGATCACGATTATTGCTATTTTTCTTATCTTCCACAGTCATACTTTCAAGGATAGCATGTTTTAAGGATTGCTGCAGTCACTGTTCTCCAGCAGTAGTGGGTAGAAAGGACTACATTTTCTGCAGGAGCTCTACACTACAAATACTTTTCTAAGCCTTATTCCTAAGTCTTTTCCCTTACAACTGGGGAACTTTAAGTTTCCTAGAGCTCTCCCTATGGGATTAATGTAAGTGCCCAGCTCTCAGAAATCTGATTTCTTAACAAGTCTGCAGGGAAGTGGCTTTGGCTGCGTTCCTGGTGGCACAGGAGGCTCCGGGAGGGATTCCATCTGCCCAGTGTCTTTGGCAGATGGACACTCTCCGTGCTCAAGGTGTGTCCAACCCCAGAACCTGTCCTGGACAGGCTGGCTTGTGAGATTGCTTGTTTGTTCCTCTCTCAGTAATTTAGCTCACCTGTCACTCAGCTCATGCATCAGTGTCAGTTATCTCCACATGCCTTCTACGTGTGTGGACTTGGTTACCTGGCTATCACCAGGAGCTGTTTGCTTTCCTTCCTGGAAGTGCTGACTCCTCCATGTGTGGGGGGCCCTGATAGCCAGTCAGTGCCTTTCTTCCCTGTTTATCCAGGCTTATCATTTTGGGCCACTCACAGCTCTCCTTACTTCCCAGCCTTACTTTCTTCTTCCAGGCACATTAGATTGTGGACATAAAATCATTTGGAGTCCTTTTACTGCCTTTGCTGGGCATTGATTTATATGCATATTGTGCAGGCCTTAAAAATGCAGATCTGAGTGATCCCAAAATATACCCATGACTTCAGCATGTGCTGTGCAAGCCAGCTCCACTTCTTTTCCAGTATGACAGCAAAATCTCCCCTTAGCCATTCAGCAGTAGGTTTCCTCTGTGCTGCTGAGTGTCCATCTGGAATGCATTATTCCCATCACTGGGGCTTTCTCAAGTGCTTGTGTGTTGCCAAGTTCAGTAACAGAGCTCCTGTTCCTTCCCTAAAGCTCCTTCTCTTCTGCTTTTGAGCAGTGCCCCAGATCTGCTGATGGCATTGGCCTTACACCTCTGTGTGTTAGTAAACAGAATACTGGATATATCATTTGCCCCACAGGGTGGTTGGCACTGAACAGGCTCCCCAGGACAGTGGGCACAGCCCAAGGCTGCCAGAGCTCCAGGGGTGTTTGGACAATGCTCTCAGGGACAGGGTGGGATTGTAGGGGTGTCTGTGCAGGGCCAAGGTCCTTGTTGGTCCCTTCCCACTCAGGGTATTCCCTGCTTCTATTATAATAAGCTTATTATGTACTCTAATCTATTGTAAATTGTACATAACCTTATTTTAACCTCATTGATTTTCATATTGACAAACTAACCTTATATAACACATAACCTTATTGGTTTGATTGGTTGATTTTAATATTGACAAAATTACAGCTGTGGGGAGACTGGATAAACTGCTCATTTTTTTTGCCTAGCAGACACCTCTCTGGAAGGAAGCAGGTCCAGGTGGGGTATTTTGACTCTCAGCACAGGTCACACGCTCAGCCACTTCCAGGAGGCTCAGTCCCTGTTCCCTGGCCATCACTCCTCATCCCCTGATGAAATGGTTCTCAAATCAGCACTTAGCTGGCAATTGTTGATGCTGCACGAGGCATCCCACTCTCACAGCGTGAGGAGCTGTGCTGTGCTGGCTGTAATAACAAGTTGCTTTTGTCAGGCAGTGAGGCAGATGTGATTCACAGACACCCAGGGAGCCACTGGCAAGGAGCTGTGTGCAGCACCAAGGACTGATCTGAGGAGCAGGCTTTCAAATCCAAGAACAGAAAACGGGAATAATCTTCTCTCTGTAGGTGCAACTCATACCTTCCTGCTTCCCCTTGATCCCACCAGGCTTGCCAATGGTTGTCCTTTTTCCACAAGACAGCCTTCTTTCAGGAATACCTGACTCAAAACACTACACTCACTTATAAACTATCTTCTTTTTTTTTTCCCTCCTTCATCTCTTTCATCCTCACAGGTGTCTCTTTTTCTAAAGCTGTAATCTCTTTGAAACAGTTAAATATTTATCACGGATTGGGCCTCCAAAAGCCTTACTGAGGCTTGGAGATAATTGGATGTGCATTCCTGCTCAGCCCTGTTCCGCTGATGCATAAACAAAGCAAGCAGAGAGAACACTTCCTGGAAAATATTTATAGGTGGTAATTTGTAAAATAGTGTGTCTTAGAGCCCCGAACACCTGCAGCACATACAGGCAGGTGTGTCTGGCAGGGAGAGCTTTGGCTCTGTGTGCTCCAGCCTGCACCACATAGAACCATTAAGGCTGGAAAAGAGCTTCGAGGTCATCAAGTCCCACAGTCAACCAGCTCCACCACTGTGTTCACCACTAGAGAGTGTCCCCAGGTGCCACATCCACATGCTTTTTGAATACTTCCAGGGATGGGGACTGCACCTCTGCCCTGGGCAGCTGGGCCAGGGCCTGACCACTCTTCCCATGAAGAAATTTTCACAGTATCCAACCTAAACTTCCCCTGGCACAGCTTGAGGCCGTTCCCTCTCCCCTGTCCCTTGTTCCCTGGGAGCAGAGCCCAAACAGCCCCCTGGCTCCCCCCTCCTGTCAGGGAGTTGCAGAGCCAGAAGGTCCCCCCTGAGCCTCCTTTTCTCCAGGCTGAGCCCCCCAAGCTCCCTCAGCTGCTCCTGCTGCTCCAGCCCCTTCCCCAGCTCCGTTCCCTTCCCTGAAGCATCAGTGGGTTTTGTGTGTCCTTATCCAGGTCACATCACCATCAGTCCCTCTGCATATGGGAACTACGAAGAGCACAACAGTAAAGGGAATATTTCCACAGTGAGCTCATCTAACCCTCATTAGCTTCAGTCTCTCTCCAGTTTGGTTGTGCCCTGCACCCTGTTATGAAACACTTCAACCTACTGTGTGTGATTTATTAATACTGCCCACATTCAGTATTCATGGCTGCAGGAGGAGAATTGGCCTCCCAGTCACCTTTTCTGATTCTCCTGGCTATCGATCTGTCCTAAAATACCTGCCTGGCAAACAATCTCCAAGGCTGTGCTTTGGGACTGTGCTTTGGGAAGCCTTGCCCGGCTAAATAACAGCAAGATAGGGCACCTTCCCAGGGCTACGTGCCCCTGTCAGGGTTTAGCAGCACCTCTGGGACTGGCAGCCTCCAGAAATACTCCCTGCTAAAAACCAGCCTTGCTGAAGGACTGCTTTCAAGCATTTAAATATTTCATTAAAATCCCCAAATGCTTTTTCTAAGTTACCAATCCAACACTTTAAATATTAAACCCAGTCTATTTATAAAGCAGCGAACGCTTCTCAGCCACAGAGGTGAGCTCCATGGGATCCAATCAGTTCTGCCTTGCAGTGAGGCAGAGGAAAAATGGAGGGAACAGAAAGACAAGCCTTCTGGAGAAGTTAGAGATAGAGCCATTAATTTTGCCACTGCACTGAAAGTAAATATTTACAAACTTGTTTTGCCAGGATGTTGTTGGTTAATAAAGAAAATGGAATCATTCCTTGGAAACAATTTCCTTGTAGGGAAATTATCCACATGAATGATGGGGAAAGAAGGCTGCAGTGTTTTAGGGAGTGTGGCTTGGTGCTTCTACATGTGGGCAGTTTTCAGTGCCCTTCGCTTGCATGGACTTAACTGTCAAGGGGAGTTTTGGAGGTAGAAGGCTTTTCCTCACAGTCTGTTCTCTGTGAGAGGTCCCTTCTTCCAGGTATGTTCCTCAACTCTTTGCTGAAGGTTACCACTCTCAGCTACCTCAGTTCCCAGCCTGTAAATGGAGTTCCCCCCTGGTTTCAGCTCGGGGCAGTAGGGCAGGTGTGAAGCACCAAGCAGCAGAACCACTGCAAGGGGAGTGTAGAGTAGTGGGGTGGAGAGAGGAAATCAACAAATAACATCGGCCTGGGATGAAATCACCAGAAATTGTGAGTCAAAACCCCCAGTGAAGGGTCTGGAGCACAAGTCTGAGGTGAGCAATAACAATCCCAGAGCTGGGTTTTGGTTTGTTCTGCTGTGTTGAAGTGACAGCACACAGGGCAGGTGGGAATGTGTTGTGGAGCTCAGCACCAGAGTCCCTTGGGAGCTGCCCCTCCAGCCCTGGGGACAGTGTTGGTCCCTCATAACACGAAAACCATGGAGGGGCTGGAGCGTGTCCAGGGAAGGGAACGGAGCTGGGAAGGGGCTGGAGCAGCAGGAGCAGCTGAGGGAGCTGG
>JAWWES010000035.1:1086869-1102846 GCA_035583135.1 Lophotriccus pileatus | reverse complement strand
AGTCCTATACTCCTTCTGAGATAGTAAAAAAATTGGTTTCCTAAGCCTTTATTGTCATCCATAAAGAAAATATAAATCCTGGGAAGGATTCTCACACAGCTCAAGTGGAATTCAGGATGCATATTTGTGTTTCTCCAAAGGGAATTCCCAGCAAATCCAGGCCAGCAGGACAAACTCTTTCTCTCAGAAGCTGTTTTTCTATCTTTCCATCCATCTGAGGTGACAGCCCCTGTGGTTTCATCCAGAACTTTTTTTCCAGGGAATTAACTTGCTGTGTTAAATGCCCTCAGCCAGGCTTTGCTCAGACGCTGGGACTTCTTTTCTTCCCCCAACATGACCGGTCTGTCCCCAGAGCCAAATTTTCCACAGACAGTGACAATCACATGCTTTCAGCATCTTTTTTGAGCCTTCTCTTTTCAGATGAGCTTGGCAGCAAAAAATAACTGCAGTGTGACAAAAGGAGGTGCTTTAATGAGGGACAGAAAACAAGGAGGCGGGAGCTCATTCCTGACTGCTCTGCTCTTGCTTAGACTCTGCGTGGGGCAGAAATAAGCTACTTCAGCTCCCTATTGCAGAGGGAAAAGTTGACATTCACTGGTACATAGTGCTGGAGTTGACTAGAAATGGGAGGATTTAGGCTTCCTTTTCAACTGTGGCTGTTGAAAGTGGAATAGGTCCCATGTCCTTGCAGGACTCCAACCACAGGAGCTTCATTCCAGTTACACCCTTAAGCTCAGATTGCCAAGGATCCTCACACAGGGTTTGGATGCTCAGCACTTCTGGACATCAAACCCACTTTGGGAGGCTTTAGCTTAGCACAGAAGACTTTGGCTTAGCCTACAGCACTGTCAGATCTCAGCTCAGCTCATGAATTTCCAAGTGTTTCATCTCCTGTCTGCTGAAAGTTTCTGTTCCACTGTATTTGTAGCTCCGATTGCTGGTGGTGATTGTGCAAGGCCTCATACACTTGCTGGTTGATCTGATTGACTCTCTGCCCCTTTACTCCCTGATCCTTCGGCTCTGCAGATCCTACAGGCTTGCAGGTAAGCCCCTCAGCTCTGCCCCTGAAACAGCTCGAGGATTTTGCATTATACATCTAATTTTGATGCCCTGGGTCACTCCTGAATGGAAAGATGCTGCAGGGGCAGGAAAGAACATGAGGCTTGAGTCATGCAGGTGTCCCTGCTGTTAACCAGTTCCTGCAAGGAGCAGGGTGAGGATGTCAATGGAAAGAAAGCTGATGCTGAAGAAGAATCATGAGCACCTTTACTCAGTCCAATCCTGTGACAGCTAAAAGTGACATCCAAGCAGGCACCATATAAACGAGTTCATCTTTTGTTCCAGTTCTAGAGTACCAGGTCAGCTACACTTCAGAGAGTTAAACATGGCATGAAGCTGTGTCAGGGGAGGTTTAGGTTGGATATCAGGAAAAGGTTCTTCCCCGAGAGGGTGGTGGGGCAATGGCACCCCAAGGCTGCCAGAGCTCCAGGAATGTTTGGGCAACGCTCTCAGGAAAGGGTGGGATTGTTGGGGTGTCTGTGCAGGGCCAGGGGTTGGATTTGATGATCCCTGTGTGTCCCTTCCCACTCAGGATATTCCATGATTCTGTGAAACAATGCTGATAACTTTGGTGGTTTGGGCTCTGAAATAACCCAAATCACAAAAATACTTGGAATCTTGGCTGTTCCAAAGGGCTGGATCTACAGTGGCTACGAATCAATGGAGCTGTTTCAGCTCTGTGCTGACCTGACCAACTGAAGCCCTGAGCTGAGGAGTTTGGGTTAAGTTCAAAGCTCTGGGCAGAGTTCAGATCATCATTGTCTTTTTGAGACTAATCTGTCACCATTTTGAACCAGTCATTGTTTTCCACTTTGGGTAACCAAAAACCACGGCTGGCACCAGAGTAAGGCTCATTTTGGAATGGGTTGGGCTGTCAACAACTATGGTTGATCTAGTTACGGTCAAGCGCATCTAAGTTATTATCTCCTATCAATTTAAAGAGCATGCAGCAGGAATTTAACATGGGAGAAAGAGCTTGATCATCACTAAACCAATGCTAGTCATCAAAGGCAGGGGAGCTTGAGGCAACCTCAGCAGTCTGTTGGAGCTGTGCCATGCTCAGTTTTGGGAAAGTAGAGCTGAGCCATGTTACCAACTCTGCCTTCAGCAGGTTCCTGTGAATTTCCTGGCAGAAACCTCTTAACCCTTCAGGGCTCTCTTTGGGGAGATGCTGCTGAAGAAAACAGAGCCAGTAAACAGCAGGTCATGGGGCAGAGGGAAATCTCATTGCCACTGAGAGATGTATCCCTGATTTATCCCTGGAAGTGTTCAAGAAACAACTGGATGTGGCACTCAGTGCTATGGTTTAGTTGACATGGTGGTGTTCAGTAAAAGGTTGATCTTGATGAGCTTGGAGGTCTTTTCCAACCTCTCTGATTCTGTTTCAGGCCACATATTCCCATCAGCCTTGGAATGCTTCTCATTCTGGCTCAGCCAGGTAGCTGCTGCAGGGTAACAAGCCTCCACCCAGGCACAGGGTTGTCCTCCCAGCTGAGTTTCTGAACTGATCCTGCAATGCCATGTTGTCTGTGAGATGAAGAGGCAGCTCTGAGCGTTTCTGCAGCCTGTGTTCCTGCCCCAGCACAAAATATGGCATTGCAATGGGAACAGATGGAGCACTTGAATCCGATTCAAAGGACTTCAGAGAGTACACATCTCCTGGTGTCCTCACTGCTTAGGTTCTGCCTCCCTTTTCGGACCCAGAACTTGGATAAGACACCCCCTGGCATGTGTTACAGCAGCTGATTTTACAGGCACCATCAAGATGGTTCTACCAACATGAATGGGTAGTTTTTCCTGGCAGGAAAGGTTTACTGTCATGTTTAAGTTGAGTTCAGTTCACTCATGGCATCTGGGCTCCAAGCTCTTTCACTCAAGGGGGCCTGCAGAGAAGGCTGGAGAGGGACTTTTTGCAATGGCAAGCAGTGACACAGCAAGGGGAATGGCCTTAAACTGAAAGAGGGTACATTTAGATGGGATATTGGGAAGGAATTGTTCCCTGTGAGGCTGGTGAGGCCCTGGCAGAGGTTGCCCAGAGAAGCTGTGGCTGCCCCATCCCTGGAAGTGTCCAAGGCCAGGTTGGACGGGGCTTAGAGCAACCTGGGCTGGTGGAAGGTGTCCCTGCCCATGGCAGAGGTGGGAAACTAAATGATCTTTAAGGTGCCTTCCAACCCAAACCACTCCATGATTCAATGACTCAGTGACGTGACAAAAGACCCCATTGCTGAAGCCTGGGCCAGGGTAGGTGAATGATCCATCCACACACCAGAAACTAAGCCCATATTTGCTTTCCACACATCCAAAGTGACACATTTGTGACTTTAAAAAGCCTTTTGTGCATCCATCAGCTGATGTCCTCTGTACAAAAGTTGTGTCCACCATACTCAAGGGGTGCCACTTTGGTTGGGATGTGGATTCATAGGGTGAAGTAAAGCATAACAGTGAGTTTGGGGGTCTCAAGAGCTCTTCTCACACACAGGTTACCAATATGCTGTTTGACTGTGAACAGGCCAGTTCATTTTCTCTGTGCTTTTCTGTCCCAATATTGCCATCCTAAAGGCTGGGACAGGTTTTGTCGTGGTTCTGTAGGACCTGCCATGCTGCTGTCTCCATGATCAGTGGGATACAAACAGGCAGTGAGCTCACTTTAGTGTGCTGTCCTGTGAAACAAGGCAAATGAGTTCATGTCCTGGTCTCTCTTGTGCTACTGATGGTGCCTTTGTGCAGAAGAAGCAGAACCTGAGCTCTGGAGTTGGCTGGAAATCATGGAATAGTTCAGGGTTCTTCTCTGCTGGAGTGACTTGCAGGAGACTGAGCCTTCCTGCTCTTCCTGAGAAGTGCTCAGACTTCTGAGCACTGTAGGAGTCCATAAGTCATTCTAAAATTAACTTATGGCCTTTTTCTGCATCTATTTTCTTAGAAGTTTCAGACTCTTGAGCAATTAAATAATCTAATTAAGAGACGGTTGGCTTGCAGCTGGGGAAGGGAGGTGTGTGGCCATGACCTACAGAACCAGCTTTGGCTGCTCTGGTGGACTGTGGTAGGATAAGGCTCCAGAGTGCTTCACCCTGTACCTGAACCTTCACTGCCTGTTGCTTCTGACTCTCTCTGACAAATTCTGCCTGAAAATAGTTCCTGGAATGGCTCTCCTTAGCCACAGCTCTGTAATCCCATTGAACACTTTGTCATCCAGCACCTTTGCTTGTTGAGGCCCAGGGTGCTCAAATATCTGTTTGAAGGCACTGGAGAAGCCCATGTTACAATATAATCCAGCAAAATGCATATAAACCCCTCCTGCCCTGGCCAGAAAAGGTTTTATGATTTGGGCAGAGAGTTTAAACCAGAGCTCTGTACTACAGAAGAGAGTTCTTTCCCAGGAGTGAACTGTATAATTTTAATTAATTCAAAGCTTGAGGAAAAAGAGGAAACATTTTGGTTTTTAAATGTTCAGGAGTCGGAGAGATACTGTAGTGATGGGGTTTACACAGGTGTTATTTCTGTTTGTGCTCCTGAGGCCGTGTTTGATCTGTGGCAGATCACTCTTGTTAATCTTTCTCATCTTACCTGCAGAAAGGAATAGCAGGGACACACTTGGATGGGACAGGTTTATCCAAGAGGAAATGGAAAAGTGGCAGGTTTGATGGGGTTAGGAGCCTGTTAAAAACATTGGGATGATGAGATTAATGGGCAGGGATTGCTCTGAAATGTTTTCATGCCTCTAGTCAGCCACTTCCCTCCCTCAGTCTGAAAGAGGGAGAGATTTGCACATGTGCTGGATCCACATGAGCACAAGTTAAAGGTGAGCTCTCTGCCTGCTCTAAACATGGAATTCCCATTCTGATGGAAGTTTGGAGAAAGAGGAAGGTTTTTCCCAGTCCCTTTGTCATCAGCAGGTCTGGCTGGCTGATTTCTGGGCTTTGTGCTTGCTTTAGGGCTGTGTTCTCAGGCTGGAAGTCAGAGGAGCTTCTTTTAATGGAGCTGAGGGAAACACATCATTTGGA
Organism: Lophotriccus pileatus; assembly: GCA_035583135.1. Classification (NCBI taxonomy): domain Eukaryota; kingdom Metazoa; phylum Chordata; class Aves; order Passeriformes; family Tyrannidae; genus Lophotriccus; species Lophotriccus pileatus. The sequence continues at coordinate 1,097,786 of JAWWES010000035.1, read as the reverse complement.
ATTAGCCTTAAACCACTATGAGAGAATCCTGTTGAAAAAGTGGGGAGGTTCCCAAATCCAGAAAGGTTTAAGACACTTTTAAGGAATCAGTGCTCAGACAACAGCACTGGGCAACAAATGGCATGGAACCATAGAATATCCTGAGTGGGAAAGCATCCACAGGGATCATCAAGTCCAGCTCCTGGCCCTGCACAGAGCAGTCCCAAGAATCCCATCACGGATTTCCTTGTTTTGTGTCTTTGCAGCTGGAGTGAAGTTCAGAGTCCTTGAGCAGCAGGATGGAAAACCTCTGCGGCTCCTCATGCAGGTAAGGCCCTGGTGCCCTCTGTGACAATTGTGCCACTGCCCTCAGAGTGACCTCAGGCACATGGTGGGGATGGGCCTGTACAGGGCCAGGAGTTGGGCTCGGTGATCCTGGTGGGGCCCTTCCAGCTCAGCATGTTCTGTGAATCTGTGACCCCACAGTCCGTCCCTGCTCCCACTGAAAGGCTCCACTTAAAAGGTATCGGCTGTCAAACACTGAAACAAGGGAAATCACTTCTCACTGCCATGGCTGGCTGTGCTCTCTCTGCTTTTTGGTGCCCTGCTTGAGTCCTCTGGAGAAAATGTAGTGCCCTGCATGGTGTGAAGTGAAATGCAGGAGAAACATGGAGCTGTGATACTTCTGGGATTAAGAGCTGATGTCATTTTCCCCTCCTGGCTCTGGCAGCTTCCCCTTGGCAATTGCTGAACACTGAGAGGAGCAAAAGGAGGCAGTTAAACCATCCAGAGTGAAGCACCACGAAAGGTCCTCCCCTCCAGATGTGGTGAAAAGCCTTGGCTGCTCCACGATGCCAACAGGATGAAAACCTGAGCCTGGAGAAAGGGAAGGGCCTCCTGCTTTTCTCCTGAGTTGCTCTGGGAAGGGGCATAGGCAGAGCTCACCTGTGCTTTTGTAACCTTGCATTTCTACACTCTGACATCAGGGATAGTGAAGGAAATTATTTTCTGAAAAGAAATGAGGTGATGGTAGCAGGGAAGTTCTCCTTATGCTTTCAGGAGTGAATTTTCCATTTCCTGACCCAGCAGGAATACACCCATATCCCAGGGTGGCTTTTCTTGCTCTCTGCATCCTAAGAGCAGAGGCTGCAAGTAGCAAAGCACTTATAAAACACTTGGACACTGGGGGAGTGTGTGGGAAGGAATTAACTGCAGCTTCCCAGTTCGTTTGCTTTTTTCATCTTGGGTCCAGCCCTGTTTCAAAAGGTCAGGCTAGCAGGGAACAGCACAGCAGCTAGCAGCAATTCCAGAGGGAATCCCTTCAACAGATGTCTTCCAGAGCAAATCTAACATTCCCTGAACATGCAGTATTCCCAGTTCCTGTCTTGCAGTAGGATAGTGGAGTAAGAACCAAAATCCATCATCCTGCATGGCCAGAGAACTCCCTAAAAAGGAACCCAGACAGCAGAGATGAGGCACAGGAGCTTTGGCATCAGTGTGTGTGTGGATGAGCTGGATGGGCCCTCCAGAGGGAAAAGATCCCCACTTAAAGTGCAGAGGCAGTGAGTCATATATATGACTGTGATGAATTTTCCTTGGACCACTGCAGGAAGATCCATTTGCTCTCTGGAATATAGCACAAGTCATCATCTGGAGAGGTGGAAGTGCTGCAGTGGATGTCTGTCCCGGCCTTCTGTTCAAATAATGATGAGCAGAGAGTCAGGAAAGGCACTTTTTTCACTCTCTTTGTGCTGGTGGAAATGAAAAATGGGCTTGTGTTAGAAATCCTGCTGAATATCCCACTTTCTGATAGGCCTTTGGAGAGGACCATCTAAAAAGCTTCTTTTTAAGAGACATGCTAAAATTCTTATTTATTGTACAAGGTGCTGTGCCTTTCTAGAATTTTCACAATGGCTTTGCCCCCTCTCCATGTAGCTCTCCTGAAGCTCTGCTTGATGGAAATAAGGCTGTTTGCATGGAGCTTTATTTGCTGTGCTCAAAATAATTGAAGCTGTAGGTGACTGATACATTCAGAGCTGTCCTTTGGGACACTGGTAATGGATTAGGAATCAATAATTCTGGGTCTGAGCATTCCCATCCAGCTCATGGTTCAGCCAAGTGATTATTTTTGATTTTTAAGATAGTGCCATTGGAATGCAAAGTCCAGACACAGGGGGCATGGAGGGCAGGGAATGATATTTCCATTCCAAATGCTACTTAATATTCTCCAGGAAGTCTTACATAGGCCAGTGTTTTCATTAGTGTTTAAAATCATTTCTTTTGATGCGTAAGAAGAAATAACTCTGGCAGTGTGGCTCGGCTGAACTGATAGCCCAGGGAAAGACTGGCCTTAAACTGAAGGAGGGCAGGTTTGGAGGGGATATTGGGAAGAAATCCTTCCCTGTGAGGGTGGGGAGGTCCTGGCACAGCTTGCCCAGAGAAGCTGTGGCTGCCCCTGGATCCCTGGAAGTGTCCAAGGCCAGGTTGGACGGGGCTTGGAGCAACCTGGGACAGTGGAAGGTGTTCCAGGGTTGGAATTGGGTGAGTGTTAAGTTCCCTTCCCACCCAAACCAGTCTGGGATTCTCTGATTTTATGATTCTAGGACATGATGAGTTTGATCCATCCTGCTGCTGGAAGTGTCACCTTTCCCAGCAATTCCTTTGGAAAGGGTTAAGCAGGAGAGGAAGGGAAAGGGAACAGCTCCATTGTGAGAGGAGGGATGGATATTCCAGCAGGGAATATCATAGCTTTGAACTGCAGGACTTGCATAAGGGGAACTCATGTTGGCACCTCACTTACAGATGGGGTTTGCCTGATGTTTCCATTTTTAAGGAGAGACAGGGAATGTATCGCTCTGGGTGTAGCCCCATCCCTGGAGATGTTTTAGTAGAGAAATGTTGGTATCCACACTCTGCCTGGAGATGCTTCTTCACAAGAAATGTCGTGTCCAAACCTTCCAGCCCACGGAGCCAATAGTCAAAGGAACACACACTGTCTGTCCCTTGCAGAGCAGCAGTTCCTGTCCTCCCCCGGCATGTTTGCACTGAGAGCAGACTGGTTTGCCTACAGGGAGGGAATGGGCAGAAACAGTTACTCAGGTTTTACTGCTGTTTGTTCTGGGAGCAGGTTTCTTTGGCTTTTTTTTTTTTTTCTTTTTTTCTTTTTCTTTTTTTTCCCCTGCAAGCTGCAGCCCCAGCCTTTTTCCTGAACTTCCTAGGGATGTTTCTGTGTGCTGGCGTTTTCCCCTTCTGCCTCAGCAATGTTGTACATTGAAACTAATTTGCCAAAGGTCTCCAGGATTAATTCTAATGAACCTGTTGCTCAACCACCCTTTCCCAGAGCTCCATTCCTGCAGTTCATCCCCTTGCTCTGTGAGCACCAGAGAGCTGAAGCAAGCTGGTGGTACAAGCACACTTCCAGAAAACTGGGTACTTTTCGGTGGAAATATTCACCTTTTGACCAAGTGGTGACTCTCTGCGTGGTTTTTGCTGTCTCTCTTTCCTTTTTGTGGCTGGATTTTCTGCTGTGAATTGGAGTCTTCTTTTATGGAGCTGCTTGGTTGGTCCAGCAGAGCTGGACCCTTTCACTAGAGGATGTCCTTCCGCTTCTCCCCAGTGTCCAAGCTTCCTCTAGCTCTGTAAGTCCATTCCCTTGGCATCTCTCCTGGTCTGTTTTCTGAGCCCCACCATTTCTGGGCAACCTTTTTGCTCTTTTGGAGACACTCTATTGCTGTGCAGCCTTTAGATGTGTCAGATCTTGGCCCCATTGGATCCATCCCATGGATTTCACTTGTCTCCTGCCCTGAAAGCACTGGGATGAGCTTTTCCCAGGTCTAATGTACTTCTGTCACTCCTCATCCAGCTAAAACCTCTGTCTGCCCCCATCTTCAAAAGGTCAATACAGCAACTTGGGACCCTAATCAGAGCTTTTGTAGGCACAGATTAGGATGGTGGTTGAAATCAAATTTAAAAAGATGAACTCAGCCAAGGAGATTTAATTGAAAATGGTAATTTCCAATAGGTAAAATTGTGGAAAATGGGGAAAATAGTAGTGGTAATTATTTTGGAGTGTGATCCTGTCCTGGACTCAGTTGCACTGGGTGGTGGTATGAGGTGATAGCAGGTTTAACTTAAAGCACAGCTGTGGGCTGAGGGCTCATTCCAGAAGAGTTCCTGAGAGTCCCAGTGCATCTCCCATCCATGGGGGGTATTATTAGATACAGATTTAGATCAGATATTAAGGAAAATTTCTTCCCTGAAAGGGTGGTCAGGCCCTGGCCCAGCTGCCCAGGGCAGTGGTGGAGTCCCCATCCCTGGAGGGATTTAAAAGCCATGTGGATGTGGCACTTGAGGACATGGGTTAGTGTGGCCTTGGCAGTGCTGGGTTAAGGGTTGGACTCAATGATCTTAAAGGCCTTTTCCAACCTAAACAATTCCATGACTCTGTGATTCTATCACTGTCTCTGCAGCCACTGCCACCCCCTCACACAGGAGGGGACAGTCCCAACCCACGTGTGATGTGTGTCACTGTCATTGCACCAGCACTTGTGCTGCCTCTCTGCTTGGAGACGATTTCAGTAACATCCCTTGCCCAGCTCCACTTCTTCCCATTTGGGGATGTTGTAGAAGGACCAACAGCCTTACCAAGGCAGGGAGGGACTGTGCTGCTTTGTGAGCAGCAGGACTGGTGTTTGAGCGGAGGCTGGTGCTGTGCAGAAGCTGCACTTGCCCTCCCCAGCTGCCTGAGCCTCTCACCACATGTTTTCCTTGCTCCTGCCCCTCTTTCTCCCACAGATCAACCCTCTCTCCTATGGTGCTGTTGTACAGACATACAGGCTGCCCACCTACAGCTGTTACCCCAAGGACTCCTGGGCATCCCTCTGCAAGAAGCTGTTCCTTGGAGAGCTGATCTACCCTTGGAAACACAAAGGAGAGAAGCAGGACTAAAGACAGTGAAAGAGCTGGAGAACTTGATCAGAAAAACATACTGAATCCTAATGCTTTAGGACCAAAGGCTTCTTGGAGCCAGCGGCTGCTGTATCCCTTTAAATAGATTTTGGTAACATGAGAGGGGCTGAATTTTTAAAGGCAAGTATTTTTAAGCAACTTTCCTCTTCCCTTGCACTGTGTTTGTATAATATGCTAATGATTATTTTAGAAGCAAAAGGTTAAACCCGTCAGTGCCTCAGGAAAGCAGCCCTCAGTGTCACTGAGGGAGCAGCTCCCAAATGGCTGGGGGGTGAATGTCTCCTTCCATGCTGGCTCACAGGAGCACCCCCTGAGGAGGTTCAGAGCCACCGTGCTGAGGTGCATTTGGCCAAACGGTGTTTTGGACCTTTTGTGCTTCAGCCTTCAAGCTGATCAAACACAGGGTGGAGGATTGTCTTGTGAAGTCACACACTGAACCAGCAGCTTGTTCTTTTCCCTTTGGGAGGGCTTGGATTCAGCTCCACTGCAGCACTAGAGAGGTGTTCAGCGCAGAAACAGGGTGCTTGTGTGGTCTCATCTACATTGTTTTCCAAAGCAAACAGTGTTCTGGGGAGAGCTGAGCCCTGGGCTGACAGGAGCTGAGCACAGAGCCCACAGCCTCAGACGGACCCTGAGACGAGCTCAGCTGGTTAAATCTCGGTGCTAATAAAGCCAAGGTCACAGGTTCAGTCCCCAGGGTGTGGGCCATTCCCGGACGAGTTGGACTTCGTGATGCTCGTGGGTCCCTTCCAGCTCAGGGTGTTCTGTGGTTCTGGGCTGCTCAGGTGTGTGTGGCCCTGAGCCCTGGCACAGAGAGCAGCAGCTCTGCCAAGGCTCAGGGCTCTCCAGTCCCAGTGGGAGGCTCTCACAGCTCTGCTGAGTCCAGCTCTGGCCAGGGCTCTGCTGGAGGGGCTCAGCCCAGCTCCTTGCCCAGCTCAGGGCAGCCTGGGCTGCACCCCGTGTTTCCAGAGCCCTGGTCCTCATCAAGGGGTCCCTCATTTTGCACTTCCTGACAGTCAAGGAGCTTTTAGAGTCTTGGCTGTGAGGCATTTAAAGCCATTTCTTTCCCTGAAACTATAGGTCTGTTGGAAGGTGTCCCTGCCCATGGCAGGGGGTGGAATGAGATGAGCTTTAAGGTCCCTTCCAACCCAAACCATTCTGTGATTCCATGATTTCTCTTAGGGGAGATTTCCTTCTTTGAATACACTCCCACAGTGCAGCAGAGCTCTCTTTTTCATGTCCTGGTCTCATTTTGACGTGTCTCCTGTTCCCTGTCTTGGAAGGAGTGCCTCTGTGCATAGGAGGGTTGTGTCCCTCCGGATACTCTCTGGTTGTGTAGGCATTTACACACGGTCCTTAGCCAAAATATCCTTCCTCCAGCTCTGCTGGCCCAGCTCAAACAAAGGTGCAGTGTCCCTGTACCCTGCTCTGCACACCCAAAGTGGCTCTGGCAGATGAGGGATGTGCTGGTCCTGCCCCCTTTTCCTCTGGCTGTCCAAGGAACCAAGGGTGGAGGAGGAGGATGTGCTGTGGCTCAGCCCTTCTCTGGAGGGCTGCCTGTGTATCCCAGTGGGAGTTATGGAGGCAAGGCAAGGTGCCCTGGGCTTTGGGAGCCTTCAGTCAGCATTTCCAGGGGCAGGATAAGAGTTTTCTGGCCCATGTGCTGGAGGCTGTCACAGGAGAGGCGAGTTATGGCCCCACTGCCTTAAGACATCACTGGCCAGATATATTTGGGTTGTCTGGAGCTGCTGAAAGCCTGTCATGGTGCAGCCACTGCCTCTGCGGTCACAGCCTGATCAGGAGGAAAGGAAACTCTGCAGGCTGGTGCTTGGTCCAGACATTCCTCCAAGGTTTCTTAGGGACATCATGAAGAGATGAAGGGCTGTGTGGACCCTGCTCCTGAAGGATGTCCTGTTACCTCATCCAGGGAAGAAGGGCACCTCACTGAAGAAAGCCAGCATGGCAAAACCCCCCATCACCTTCTGCCACTGCATGCTCTGGGTGGGACATCCCTGCCTGCAGAAACTGGAGAGATCTTGTTCCTCCTTGATGATCCCTGCTGAAAATTCCTGTACAAATGCAGCACCTCCTTCTCTTGGAATACCACTGCCCAGGTATTTCTCACTCCAGGTGGGAATAACTCCAGGCAGTGATGCCTTTAGTGGATGAATGGTCTGAGTAACATTTCTCACTTCAGCTGAAGTCAGTCCTGGAGTCCCATCCTCACCTGGCTCTCAGCAGAGCAGGTTTACATGCTACCTCCCTCTCATTTTTCCACTGGAGCTACTAAATGATACCCCTGGTTCGTCCCAGGCCTGCACAGTTCAGCTCACTGACTGCTGTGAGAAACCTGATTATTTTTGGTCTTGTGGAAACGATGTTCCTGGCTTTTAAAATCTTCCTGTGAGACCAGACGGTTCATGATGGTCTTAGTTGTGATTGTCCTTTGGGATCAAGTGATCTGAAAGCCCCAGAGAGCACAGAGCCATGAAAACCAGCAAATGTGACCTTCCTTTTGGGAACCTGCCAGATGTGTTTGATGTTCCAGTGCTGGGTTTGTTTACTAAAGGCTGATGCTGACTCTGGGGATGGGGAAATAACAAACTGAGAGAAAGCTGCTCCTCAGACCTGAGATCCTGAATCTTCTGAGACACAGAGAACCCTGAGCAGCCCAGCTGGGCAGTGGCAGCTCCTTGGGGGTGCAGTTCTCCCGTGTCACCCAGAACTGGTGCCCCAGCTGCTCCCCCTGGGCGTTCTCCTCTCCCCTGGTGGTATCTGAGCATCTGAGTTCCTTGGGCTGGATCTTTGCCACGTCTCTCCTCTTCCTTTCCAGTCCCTGCTGTGAAACAAGTCTTCCCCCACCCTTTTCCGACTCTGTGCACAGACATTACAACAACTCAGCAGACATCCTGCTCAGGAACACTTGACCTTATGTCATCCCTCTAATTAGAAGTTGGGATCAGCATCACCTTCCACAGCAGCACAAACTGGCCCAGCACTGGCATTTCCTCAGGGAAGAGGCTGCTGGTGAGGTTCTGGCCCTGATTTTTCCTCAGATCCATGTTTTCCATGTCAGCCCTTGGATGAGAAGTAGTTGAAGGTTTCAGATCTCCCGTTCTTACCACACAACCCTTAGAGCAGGCACAAGGAGGCTTTGCCAACCATCAGTCAGACTCTAATCTTGCGGACTTTTTTTAATACTGCATTTTCTAACAATGATTTCTCCCACCCTGTGGTTCCCAGTGCTGGCACAAACCCCCTCTTTACTTAGGCAGGCAGTTTGTGAGGGAAAACGTGATTCATTGTGTGCAAAACTCCATCCTAGATAGAAATTCTGCCTTGGAGAAATCCTTTCCTTCCCTCACCAGCACAGCATGTGACGATGCTGAAAGGAAACCTCAGTAATTACACTGCACTGAAGGCTCTGGTTATGGGTTTGGGAGTTTTCCTTGATCCTGCAGCTGGACTGGGCCCCATTCAGGCCCACACAAAGGGAATTCCACATGTGTATAACCTGCATAAGGCAGGGAGATCTCCTGTGTTGTCATCCTGCAGACAACCATCTGCATTCTTTCTGGCCTGTGCTGCCTCATCCTGCTGTCCTGACACCATCTTCTTGCTTAACTCAAGCCCTCAGGATTTACTCTTTGTCCTTAGACCTGCTGATTGCAGGCACCACTGGTGGGGTTGGCAGGGCCCTCAGGATCCCCTGGTCCAGCCCTGCTGCTCACCCAGGGCCACCCAAAGCTGGCTGCCCAGATCTGTGTCCACATGCCCTTGGGATATCTCCAAGGGTGGCAACTCCACCTCCTCCCTGGACAACCTGTGCTGTGCTTGGTCACCCTCACAGTGCAAACTTCTCCCATCCACAGTGTTATTTAACCTCTGGCACTGGGGAAATTCATGAGAACTTCACAGCTTTTGGAATCAATCCTCCTCCTTCCAGTGTTTTTTGGTTTAAAGTGTTATGAAAGAGCACTGAATCACTGACAGTTTCATTGGAACTGTGTGTTTGTGAGTGAAGTTTGAGAGGAAGTTTGATCACTGGTTAAAAACCACTGGTACATTTTCTCCTTCTCTCACATGAACCTTCAGCAGGAGCAAAGTGTGACCCACTGTTTGCTTTAAATGTCACCACTAACCCCAGCTAAGGTGACTTCCTTCCCACCGCAGCGCTGATGTGAAACGCAGCCTGGTGATGTGAAACACAGACTGGTCCAGTGCACCAGGCCAGGGACAAGCCCTGCCTTAGCAATCAGCCTGGCTTTAGGCTCATGGCAGCTCTGTTTCTGCAGGCAGAAGCAATGGCAATGCCAGCAGGGCAGTGCCAGTGGCAGCTGGTCCCTGCACAGCTGGGGCCAGGGATGCTCTGCACATACCAGTTACAGGTGCTTCTGGGTGAGAGCTTAGGGATGGAGAGCTCTGTTCTGCTGACAGGTGTGGGGTTCTTTGGTTAGATAAACCTTTTAATCAGAACTTAAATGGATTTTGATTACGCTGTAATAAAGATGTTGGGAGAAAAATCGAGCTCTTCCCTCTTGTTTAACGAGCTCTTTGTGATTGCCACAGCTTATCCAGGCAGGCAGCTCATCCCCGTCCTGAGGCCTGGCTAGGCAGTTCCTCATCCTCTGCTCTCACACATGGAGGGATTTCACCACTGGTCCAGCTCTAGTTGTTCTGCCAAGGCTGTGAAGCCCATGGAAGGAGGAGCCCTGACCCAGCTGATCCCACCTCAGGCCTGAGACTCGTTTGAGGTGATGCTCCTCCAGCTCTGGGATTTCCTACGATTCAGTGAGGGGTTCCTTGAGCTTGTTGCTGTGGTGTGGTGCTGTTTGGTGTGAGGGGCAGGACAAACCTCTGCAGCGCTGCCCAATCCGAGCAGGAGCTCAAACTGGGCTGGGAATTGGTGGGGCCTTGTGACCACTCCTCTCCTCCTCACCCCAGAGCACTCACTCCCTGGAATTCCATTCCTTTCCCCTTTCATCCAGCTGAGTGCACAGCTGTGGCAAAGTCCCCACACTGCACCAAGCCCCTGCCAAGATCCCCTCTCTGCCAGGATCACCCCTCTAGCTCTGCCTCACCCCCTCTTGCCATGATTCCCATTGGTCTGGGCTCCAGCTGGGTTTCCACCATCCCAGTGAGGGGAGAAATCCCTTGACTGAGCCGTGAACAGGGTCCTGTGCAGTGGCAGGACTGAGAACCAGGGGCTGAAACAAGAGAAATAAAATCGAGGAGGTTCCTGCCCATCCCCCTCCTCTCCCCTTCCATGGCTTTGGAGCCAATGGGCTGATGGACAGAAATGAGAGGAGTGGCTTTTCTCTGCTCCTGGGGAATCCAGGCGTGTACAGGTCCCCCCTCTCTGCTCCACCTGCAGGGCTGAGCCCTGGGGTGGGTTTCCCTGCAGGCTTCACCCTCCAAAGCGCTGCTCCCCGGGGAACACCATCAGCAGAGGCTGGGAGTGGCAGCGGCTCCAGCGGGACATCGGCTATTTCCATTTGCTCTATCTGCTGTTTTGTTTTGCTTTATCTGCCATTTCATTTTGCTTTAGCAGTGGCTGGGGGAGTTGTTGGGCTGTTTGGGAGGCGGCTGGGGGGATGGAGGGGGCTGTGTTTGGCCCCTGCCACAGCAGAAGCCAAACTGAGCAGTGCTGAGTGTGAGCATCCCCTCAGCCCCCCGGGGTACAAACCCCTCACCAAAAACACCCCCCAAAGGAGTTCACACCCCGTGGCTCCAAGGTAGCACATGAGCTCCAGCCCTCAGGCTGTGGGAGAGGAGGGGGAGCCAGGCTGGGACCACCAGAGGGGGGGACAGACCCCACCCCAGAGCTCTGCATCTCCCCTCAGCCTGTGAGCACTGGAGCCAGTCCAGAGGAGGCCACGGAGATGCTCCAAGGGCTGGAGCCCCTCTGCTCTGGAGCCAGGCTGGGAGAGCTGGGGGGGTTCATCTGGAGAAGAGAAGGCTCCAGGGAGA
>JAWWES010000035.1:1069811-1085302 GCA_035583135.1 Lophotriccus pileatus | reverse complement strand
GGGCTGGGCCCGGCGGGGCGGGGCGGGCTCGGGCTGCGGGGCCCGGCGGGGCGGCGGCGCTTTGTGCGGGCGGGCGGGAGGGCGGAGCGGCGCCGTGTCAGCGGCGGGGGCGCTGCGGGGCCGGGCCGAGCCCTTCCTCCGCCTCCTCCTCCTCCTCCTCCTCCTCCGCCGCAGGTCCCAGCGCGGCCCCGGCGGAAGATGCGCGGCCGGCGGTGAGCGGCGCGGGGCAGAGGCCGCAGCCCAGGCCGGCGGGCGGAGGATGCGGGCCGGGCCGCGCCGGCCCTGAGAGGCAGGATGGGCACCCAGGGCAGCCCCGTGAAGAGCTACGATTACCTGCTCAAGTTCCTGCTCGTGGGCGACAGCGACGTGGGCAAGGGCGAGATCCTGGAGAGCCTGCAGGACGGCGCCTCCGAGTCCCCCTACGCCTACAGCAACGGTAAGGGGGCCGGGGGGCCGCGGGACCCCCGCCGCTGGCACCCGTCCTCGCTGTCACCGCCACCGCTGTCACCCCCAGCCCGCGGGCTGAGCCCCCTCCCCGTGCCCCTCGCCGGGCAGGCAGACAGGCAGGGAGGGGTTGTTTTGCTGTTCCCTTTGTTTTTATTTTTCCTCCCGCGCGTGGCGGGCAGCGGGGAGGCCTCGGCAGCTCCTCACAACGCCCCGAATCTGGAGGGGGACGCGGGCAGAGGGGCCGGCGGTGATGTAATGCCTGGATGCGCCGCCGGACCCTTCCCCGGGGCAGCGCTGCCCGCGCCCTCCCGGTGCCCGCCCGGACCGAGCCGTTCCCGGGGGAAGCGGGAGCTGTAACAAAAGAACAGGAGCCGATTCCCGGCCCGGAGCCGCTCCGGCTCGGTGGCCGTGCCGCCAGGGCTGGGTTGGCCGATCCGCCTCCTGCCAGCGTCGAGGCTCCCGGTGGAGCCCTTGACAGACCATTAACTACGGTGTCACAAGACCGTCATTAAGAGCCAAGGAGTGGCGCGGTTTCCTGCAGTCCCGGCGGAGCTCGGCCTGGCGGGGTGCGGGTCCTGCCGGGGGGTTCAATCTGTCGTCCTCCCCCCTGCTCCGTGCACAGTGACCTCCCCGAGGGCTCAGACCCTGCGTCAGGAGCAGGTGGTGCTGAGTTCTGCTTGGCAGCAGGAATCCGAGGGAATCGGGAGCTCCCGATGCTCCGCTTTGGCCGAATGCGGAGCCGCTCCTCGGAGCCACCTCCGGCTCCCCAGGAGCTGATGCAAACACGCACCTGCTCCACGGAGATTCACGGGGAGCTGGTGACTCAGGAGTCGTGCTGCCCGTGAAATGGGAGCAGCAGCTCTGGAAGGAGAGGGTTGAGGGATTGTTCATCTCCTCGGGTGTCCTCCTGGTGTGGTTTACCTTCGAGGAGATGCTGGGAGCTTTAAGAGCTTCCCTGAAGAGAGTTTTGTACAGCTGGGAGCTGCGGAGCTGCTCCGTGGGGTTGGGCTTTGCCAAGCAGAGTGTAACAGGGTGGTTGTTTTACGTGAAGTGTCACAGTTGGAATTTGTCTCCTGATCGAACGGGGTTTGAAGCAGGAGTGAGGAGTGAGTGAAGTGAGTGTGTGGTGGGGTGTCTGGTATATACATACACCCCAAAGAACAGGGATTGTGGCTACGCCTATCAAAGCTTTGTCTTGGAACCTGCTATTTTATAACAACAAAATACCAGCATCTTATTGCTGGAAAAAGAAATCTCAGTGATCTAATATTTTCAACCTCCGTGGGCAATTGAGCCCATTCCTAATTAGAAAATTAGGTCACATACTGTTATTTCACAGTAATATGTGCTCTGATGCTCTCTGCCTCTGTTGCTCCTGGGCAGCGACGCACCTTTAGGATAAGCAGCTGGAGTGGCTTTGATATCCCAGTGAATTTGATGTGCTGATGCTGCTGACAAGCCCTGGCAGTGGAACTCCCCGTGTGTCTGGCGCAGCTGGGATGTGCTGACAGGGCACGCTGCTCCTCTGCCCTGACAGAGACCATCCCTGAGCCAAGGCTCGGGGATTTTGGGAACAGCTCATGCCTGGCCTCCTCTTTGACACGTGCCTAATGCTGCCCCTAAACAGCAGCAGTTGAATGCTACGTAGAGGTTCTGTTTGTAAATCCGCTTGTAAACATGTTGTGCTGTCCCTCACCCCCTCCCAGAGCCCACATCCCCATTTAAAACAAGTGCTGTATCATCTACAACTTGTTTGGTCGGTCCAGAAAGCACAATTTGCTGGTGCTGCTGTGAAATGGAAGGTGCTTTGGGCTGCTCTTGTTCTGGGGACACCCCGTGTGGAGCTCAGGTCCCTGACCTTGGTGGGGAGGAAGCTGTTGGTCTTCTCTGTTTTGCTGAGCTACTTTTACTCTGCTGTGTGGAAACAGTTGTAACCAGCCAGTTTTTTTGGGATGCGGCGCGAAATGCATTGTCCTTCCAGCTCGGGGAAGGCACACCCTCAGCAGAGAAGCTCTATAAATGAAGCTCTGTAGTTTTACTGCTCTTACCTGGCCTCTGGAAAACGGATTGGGGGATTCCTCTCTTCTCTGTGGGCATTCTGGCTGTTGGACCAGCACACAAGTGAGAGGTGAAAAGCCCTTTTTCTGTGGGCTTTTGTGAGCTGTAAGCAGCCTCTGCCTGCTTGTGTCTGGTATCTGAGAGCCTTGGACGCAGTAGGAGCTGTGTCTGTCTTAAAGCATCATAAATGCTTCTGTCCACCTTTTTCCGGGATCCCTGAGCAGAGGGGTCACTCCTCAGCACAGCCTTGGAGCTTGGCACCTTGTTCTAAATTGGGCACATCTTAAATTAGCCCCTGCAGTTCCTGTGGTGCATAGCAAGGCCTCAGCCATGTCCTTTCCTTAAATTGCTGGGGAAATAAACCTGCTCTGTGGGAGCAGAGGTGGTTGTTACTCTTTGTTGCAGGAGGAGGAGGAGTGAGCAATGCCCTGATACTGCACAGAGCTGAGAGGGCACTGGGTATGGAATTTATCGTGACGCAAAAATGGCATTTTGAGGAGAAATGTGAGGTCCGGGTGTCACCTGTGTGTTCCTTCCTATGTTTGTGCTGTAGCTATGGAGTGTGGCAGTCTCCAGGAGCATCAGCCAAGCATTCCCTGTGAAAAGCAGGGAGTGTTGGTTGTGTCCTGTGGCTGGATAATGTAACTGGGTTGAGCTTACCTCTTGTTACTTCCTGGCCATCCACAAAAGACTTCCTACCAGAGTTTTGGCAGGGAGAATGTTCTTCTGGGCTTCCAAGTGTTGTCCTCCTTCCCAGCTTTCACCCCTCCCCAAATCTCTAGTTGTGGGGGGAGGATGCCTTTCTTGGAGCTTCACAGTTGCTCTGGACAGCTGGAGGACCTCACCTGGGAACCAAAAACCCTGCTTTTTCCCTGCATGCCCTCTGCTCTCAGCACTGGCTTCTTCTCCCAGGTTCAGGGAGAGGCTGCTCCGGTCCCTGTGCTGTGTGAGCTCTGGTGGTACACCAGAGTCAGAGCTCAACTCTGCTTTACTCATGGGTACGAACCCACTACAGAGATCACTTTTCATTTGGGTGCTTAAATGGCTCAAGTGGGGTCTGTCCTCATCCTTGCCACTGAAGCAGGACAGAAGTGTCTGTGGTCACAGGGTGGCTTTGGGCACGAGGTGTGGTGGAGCTGCACGTGAAAGCAGAGACACCCTGCCTGGGACAGCAGTACTGCTCACCTGGGGGACCCGTGGCATTGTCACCCCCGTGCCACACATCACTCTGGAATACCTGGTGGTCACACCTGTGTGCTGAAATGACCTTGCCCAGCTGGTTTGGTGGCTTCTTGGAGCAGCCCGGGCTGAGTCAGGGCAGGACTCGGGGCAGCCCCGAGTGCCGGGTGAGACGGGGCCAGGGACGGGCTGGGCTGGGCTCAGCACGCAGACCTGAGGGGATGTGCTCCCTCCTCACGTGAGGGAGGGCTTGTTCTGTGGCTGCCTTCCCCCTCACCTGCTGCTGTTCCCACAGGAAAGGAGAAACATGTGTTAGGCAGAGCGTAGAGCGTGTTTGGGAGCAGATGGCTTGGACTGGAAGGGGGGGTTGGATTTTTATTTTTATTTTTCCCTGTCCTCAGCTTGTATGGAGAAAGTGATGAGGATGCAGTCAATGTCCTCACTCGGATCTCCTTGTAAAGAGCACATGAAAGCTGAAATGAGAGCCCTGCCCTGCACAGGGTTGGTGCCGAGACCAGCCCTAATGCACTGAGCCCCAATGCCATCTTTCAACCTGTCCCTTGGCTGGGGCTTAGTGCCTTTATTTGAGCACCATCCTTAGGTGCTCTGGTAGCCCACTGCTATCCAAGACTGAAATAAATGTTAGGGAAAAGGGAACTGAGTGCTCAGTGCAGTAGCTACTGACAGGTTTTATGGTTCAGATTAAAACTGGATTTTCCCCCCATTGCAGAAGTGCAGAAATTCAGCTCCTGGGCAGGGGCTGTGAGCCCACCATGGCTGGGGTTCCGTGCCAGCAGCAAGGGCTGGGGCAGTGCAGTTTGGCTGGGAGGGATGGGACAGGCAGCTGAAGGCACTGCCTAGCCCTCAGAGGTAGCTGATGCCCTCCAGCCAGCACAGTTTGCTTGGGGGCTGCTGTTAATCACCAGGTTGTTTATTGGAGTGACCCACGTCTTTGGCTGTCTTTTCCCTCTGGTTGTCTTTGTGCAGGTGTCTAAATCTGGAAGTCCCTAAGCTGTCCCTTTCAAGTCCTTACAGCGATTCCCCCTCAGCGTATCCTGTGACCACTCAAGCACCAGGGTGCATCCAAAAACTCCCCTGTAAACTCTGCTTTGCTTTGCCACAGTCTCCAGGTTAGTTCTGTGCCAACCAGATCACCTGTCCCACAACAGTGTGTGCAGGGGTGGAGAGAAGGGGACCTTGTCTCATCCTCCTCACTGCCAGGGAGGGAGGGCATGCAAGGGGATGTTTCCCAATGCATCTGCCCCTTGCCTGTCAGGATTCCAAGGCTGGGCAGCAAGATGGTCTCTTGCTTCTCATCTACAACCTCTGTTTGCTGCCATGTGTGGTTGCAGGTCCTGCCACGCTGGGTGGCTTTCCCCAAACTTTAACAAAGCATGTGGCTGAGCAGCTCTGCTCTAAACTTGAACTTGTGCAAGGCCAGGACCTGTCTGGATACCTGACTGCACCTTCCTGAGCACACAAGAATTTTTGGGTGTCCCCATGGGCAGTGGAACCTCAGGCGGGGCCAGCACCGATGTGGTGGCACCTTTGGGCATAGACTGCATGTGTTGAGCCCAGGCTTCAGATGGCAGCTGAGTGCTGCTCCTGGTGCTGCTGCACTGTGCCAGGGCTTGGCATCAGCAGGGAAGGAAGCACTGATCCTGCTGCTGCTTTGCATCTCACCCTCCTCCTCCTCCTCACCTGCCTTTGTCCCACCAAGTGTGTCGTGCTGTCCACCCTTGTCCTGTTGGTGGTGCACAGAAGCTGGCTGGGCTGCCCCCTGCTTCAGCAGCTGCACGCCAGTGGAAACTGCTGTTTGTGTTCTGGCATGACTGTATTCTCTGGAATAATGTTTGGAATAGTGTTTGAGTTCGAGGTTTAAGCGCTCTGACGCGAGGAGGGGGAGTGAGGCGGAGTGTTCCGAGTGCAGCCCTGCCATCACGTTCCCGGAGTGGCAGTGGGAATGCTTCAGCTGGACCGTGCTGGTCGTGCTGCTGGAAACCTCTTTGGATGACTTGCAGAGTGGAGAGTGGTTGTTGCAGCAATTCCTGGTGCCTGCCAGCACTTGCATCAGTGTCCTTCAGGGAAGTTCTCTCCCCTGTCATCAGGATGCAAAGCTGATCTCATCAGAGCAGGCAAACTCAGAAACAGCTCCAGCATCTCTTATTTCTCCATTGTTTACTCCAGAACCTTTGTGTGAAAAATAATTCCAAACGTACTGTGCTGAGCCTCCAGCTCTGCTTGATGTGGCACAACCAGCTGCGGCTTAAACTTAAACAAACCCCAAACCAAAGCCAACAAACTCCCCATCAAACCGACACCCAACCCCCAAACCGAGTGCCCGGCGGGTTTTGTGTCTCTCCCAAGTCAGGATTAGGGAGGCACAGCAGCACAGGCTGTTGTGTGTGCAGAACTTTTGAGGGGAGTTGTGTTTTTGTTGGGGTTTTATAAAGCTGGGCACTTACTCTGCAAAGTTCTGGATTGCACTGGGCAGTTCTCACCACCCCTAATCCCTCTATAAAAGCTGTGTTTTTGTGGCTGTTACCGTGTTCCTGAGCCCTGAGTGCACAAAGGTGATGTGAACCGAGCAGCACAGAGCTGAAATGGGTGGAACGTGCTTTTCATAACTGGGATTAAAAGTTCCTCTGTGGTTTTTGTTTGTAAAAAGCAAGCAGGTTTTGCTCTCTGCAGGTCCCACCACGGCATTGTCCTCCCCTCGTGCTGTGGGGGTTTGCTTGGTTGTTTTGGTATATAAGCTGCATAGGAAAGCCCATGGAAAATGTCTCCTCCTCCTCCTTCAGCTTTTGTTTCCAGCTGTTCCCTGGCATGTTTTCCTCCCTCTCCCGGAACAGCAGAGCATCTTTCCATTGCACTTGAGAAGGGCTCTGCTCTGCTCTGAGCTTTGGAGCTCAGCTTTTATAATGTTGCAGTTTAAAATCTCATTTTTCTTTCCCTTTGCCCCTCACTGTCCCTGGCAGCCCCAGCTCAGCTCAGAGCACTCCAGGAGCATTCTGTCATCCAGGTTCCTGTGGGATTGCAGGCACAGGAGGAGGAAGGAAGCTCCAGTGTGAAAACCTTCGGCTCTGTTTTGCC
Organism: Lophotriccus pileatus; assembly: GCA_035583135.1. Lineage (NCBI taxonomy): Eukaryota > Metazoa > Chordata > Aves > Passeriformes > Tyrannidae > Lophotriccus > Lophotriccus pileatus. The sequence continues at coordinate 1,078,525 of JAWWES010000035.1, read as the reverse complement.
AAAGGCTGTGCTGTGAGGTGGGACTCACCTGCAGGAGAATCCCCTGGGGCACAGAGGGTGATGGCTCAGGGCTCCCCATCAGAGAGCTCTATTTGCTTCTTCAAAAGCTGTAGTAAATAGTAAGGTTGCAACATCAGCTCAGAGATTGGTCCTCAGAGATTGTTTGTTCCTGTAGAGGTTCTCTTTGCTGACAGCGCTTCTACGTAGCCACAGCCTTTTAGATTTTCTTCCTCTTTTCTACCTCATCCTTGTCTCATTTCCACCACCCCCTTCTACACCATATTAGAGAGTTTGAAAACTTTGACACCCGTTCTCCTGTAAATACAACCCCTGAAGTGCTTGATGTCCTGTGTGTGCTGTGCAGTATCAGCCATTGAATTTGGACAAAAATCCTCCTGCAAGTCAAACACAGTATTTACTGTTTGAACCATCAGTGGTTAAGGATGAGACAGGCAAAAAGGGGACACTGAAAGGCTGTGCTTAACTGGCAGTTTAATAGAAGGTTCTGTGCATCCCTGGAATAATCTCATTTTAAAGCAAATGCAGGGTTTTTAAAAAATTTCTTTTTTAGTCAACTCGTTTCCAGCCCAGCTTCTGAGGTCCCCAGCCCATTTGGGGGTTTTATTGTGACACTTCCCTCTCTGTGCAGCTGATTGCTCCTGCTCACCCCCAGTCCTGTTCACAGGAATTACCCTGCCTTGTTTCCTTCAGTACCAGCTGTAACAGTACCAGGCTGGAGCCTCTTTTGCCAGTGGTTCTGGAGGCTGACTGGACTGGAGACCAAACAAGATGGAAAAAACCCAAACAAACAAAGAAAACCCAGCAAAAAATCACTGTTTTGCCCGTTGTTCTCTTAAATCCTCTCTTGTCCCAAGAGTTGTTATTTTTCTTACGTTGTCAAACTACCCGAGTTACTCGATGGTAAAATCCATCCAGAAAACTGTGCAGGACATGGAACACAAGCACGTGAAACTGTGCAGGGGTTGATCTCCCTGTGCTGCTCACCATGCCAGCAAACATGTTTGCTGTGGAATGGCTCCGTAGGTTGAGACACGCTTGTGCTCTTGCAGGTGTGATCTGTATTTCAGGGCTGAAATTCAGTACTTTTTTCCTACTTTCAAAATGCCAAGTGCTGGCTTTTTCCTTTGCTGAGCTCCAGAGAGGCTGCCAGGGTAGCTGGAGTGAGATCTTTGTCCTGTGGGTCAGGAGGGGACCTGGGAAGCTCCAATTTGGGCTCTGAAAACCCAATTTCAGGCAGATGAGAGCTCTGCGAGGCAGCACAGTTTGCCCAGGTGTGTAAGGGGTGCTGTGCCAGCAGGGCCAGTCCATCCTTTAGGGACGAGGAGGGAGCACGGAGCACACCAGCCATGCTCAGTAAGCCTGGAGATTTGTGGTCACTGGAAACAGCACAGGGAAATGTGAAAGCAATGTTTGCAGCCATCCCAGTGCTTCCAGCATGGAGCAGTCCCTTCCCAGTGTGGGGCTGGGGGGCAGTGCAGCAAGACCAGACTCAGGAGCCAGGGAAATTCATGGTGAGTGGTGTCTCACCATGGAGAGAGAGGTTTTTGTGGAGCTCTGGGAGTGCCTGTGCTCAGCAGGCACACGGTGCATCTACACCCAGCTGAAGGGCTGCAGCTTTCTCTGGGTGTTTGGGTGCAGAGATCAACCTGGAGGTGCTGTGTGGTTGTCAGCCAGGCCTGGAATGCCAGCTGGGCTGTGGATGGGGAGCCAGGCACTCTGCACATCCTGAGCCTCTGCGGGGTCCCTGAGCAGGAGGGCAGCTGAGCCTGGTGTGCACCAGGAGCAGGCTGCCAGGGCCAAAAGGCTCGATGCTGTAGAGCAGCATTTCCCTGCACAGTGTCCAGAAACATCCTGGAGGGCCAGGATATTGAAGGGATTTTGTACAAATCCTTGGGTATTCTGAGTGTTGGTTAGTGGGGTTTTTTTGTCTCCAAGCATATCTTGGTGTTTGTATGATCATCCAGCAACAATGCAGACTGTTTTGGTGCCCTCTGATTTCCCTCACAGGCTGCCTTTGTTTCTGCATGCAGCTGTATAGTTTTTATGGAGATCTGAACTGCAAAGCATGAAGAAACTCTTTTGTTTGTTGCCGCTTCTCTGCATAAAATCGTTCTTGATTTTCTTCTAAAGCACAAATCCACTTCACATCCCCAATTCTGGACTGACTTGGAACTGTTTCTGGAGCTTCCTGCGTGTCCAGTGAAATTGTTGGAGCTTTAGGAACAGCTTTGCTCCTGGCTTTGAGTGCTGTTTTCAGATGCACTTGTCACCCTGAGCTGAGCCCAGAACAGAGCTCCTCTGTGTGAGGGCCACGTCGCTGCTGGGCTGGGGAGCAGGCAGTGGACAAGTGAGCTCTTCTGCAAATCTGGGCGTCATAGAAGTCTCCAAATAAGTGTTTTGCTTTTGGCTGGTTACAAAACCAAACAAGCAATTATTTGCCCGAGATCCCCTCCCTCGGAGCCCTCAGCTGGAGATGAAGATGCCTGGGAACAAACTGATGTGAGCAGAACTTCCAGGCTAAATGGAAATCCCTCTCAGTCGAAATGAGGCAGATATGAATGGAAGATGGAGCATGTTTTTCCGGAGAAGACCTACCAATTTGGGTAACTGGAGATAATTGCAAGGCGTTTGTGCTCTCTGTTTCCACACGTGTCTCAGTGCGAGGTGCTTGGCAGCGCGGTGGATGTATCAGGCAGAGCTGCCAAGAGCCGTGGCAGCTCCCTGGAGCTGGCAGAGCTCCGTGCCGGGCCGTGGGGCTGGGCTGCTCTGCTCAAACCAGCCACGCTCAGCTGCTGCACCCCAGAGTAAGGGGAACTCCTCTGGGCTCCCCCTGAGCCGAGCAGCCGGGGAGGGTGTGTGTGTGCCGCCGGGGCAGGAGGTGGAGGCTGGGGCAGGAGCTCCCATCCCCAGCAGTGCCGGTGTCCCCCGTGCCCCAGAACAACTGGGACCCCGCAGTCCTTTTCCCAGGGCTCAGCCCCAAGGCAGAACAGGAGCACGGAGGTGGGATCATGTGCTTGCTGACCTTCAGCCCCAGCCCTGCAGGGAGGAGCAGGCGTTATTCTGCCCTGGTGCTGGTCGGGAACTTTTACTGGAACTCTTCACCCTGCTCGAAACCAAGGAATGATATCGGGAGGTAAAGGCACAGAGCTGTGATGAATCCACCTTTGTTTGGCTGACCCCTGTTGTTGGGGAAGATAATTTGTTGTTTCTCTATCTACAGAGTAGGTAATTGAATGCATGACTCAAACTGATGAGCTCATGTGTTGTTGGGAAGGGATTTTTCCCGTGGCTTCCAGCTCTGAGCTGACTGGGTAAATTGCTGCTGTACACACTTTTTAAGGTCGTGTGACTTCATCAGTTGTTATTTGAATAGCTTGAATTCACTTTTTTCATCTGTTAGTGTTGATGCCCTCATACCACGTTTTTTTTCTGAACGATTTAGTATCACTTACAGATGACAGAGAAAGTAAAGACTCCTCTAAGTGCACAGCAGGAACAGCTGGTGTCTTCTACATACAGGTGCTGCTGCCTGTCTTTAAATTACTCATAGAATCAGAAGATCTCAAACCTGTATCTCTGGGTGCACACCTTACCTGTGCCCCAGCAGCTGCCTCCTGCCTGGGAGTGGGTTTGGTGTTGGATTAGCACATTTAGTTAAACCTGTTTGCTCTGGACGTGCTCTCAGCAGCTCCTGGCTACCTGTGATTTCCATGCCCATCTGCCTTGTTTGACTGGAAATGAAGCAATAAGCCTTTCTCTATCAGCTTTTACCCACAATCGAACGAGTCTGTTAGGTGAACTCTGCCCTTTTACTCCAAGGCTGGTGAAGGCTTGGAAAAAAAAACAAAATAAGACATTCTGAACTACACCATAACATGGTTCGTACTCTGCTGGCTTCGTACTCTGCTCTTGCAGCGGCTTGGCCACTGCACCCAGTCACTGTAGGTTGGCATTTCATGACCATCCCCACCATAAGCAGTTGTTGAATGAAAAGGTGCAGGATGTGGGGTGCAGTGAGAGGGAGCACATGAACATGGTGATGGGAGTGTAGTCCCTGTTGTTGTCTTGTGGAACATGGTTCTGCCAGAGAACGATTCCCAGGAGGCCACTGCCCACCTCGGTCTGGGGGAGAGCCTGTGGAGAAGCCATGAGTGTGGATGTCACAGGGATGTGCTGTGGAGCTATTCTGTCCCTCTGAGCCTCACCTTGGGTCATGTTCTCAGTACACCCCCAAAGCTGGGCTCTGCAGAGGCTGCTGCTGGGAGTGCTGCCTGTGGGCAGTGTCCCTGCTGTCCAAATTCCTGCTGTGAGCCCCACGAGCAAGTGTGATTTGGTTGTGGGGGTTTGCCTCGGTTTTGGGTGAGGTTTTTGCATGCCGAGGCCTGGAAGTAGGAATGCTGCTCTTATTCTGGAACTGGCCTTCTGTCATGGCCCAATGCAGACCTGGAGCTTTTTGCTTTTGGCCTCAGTTTTGTGACCTCCCAGCACTTCTCTTCCCTCTGTTCTCTTGGCTGCTTGGTGAGGATGGGGCTTGGCTGGGTGTTGCTGCATCTGCCTTTTCTCTGTGCTCAGCAGGGATGGGGCATCTGGCCCCTTCTGCTCTCCCCCACAGTGGCTCCAGCTTTCCAGGGGAGCTGGGTAGCCCCACGTGGTGCCTGGGCTGCACACACAGGGGCAAGGCTTCCCATTCTAAAGCCCAGCCATGGCTTAGAAAGATCTAGTAACATCTGTGACACCCAGGGACTTGGGAGAGTAAACAAGTTGCCTTTGGGCACTGCTCAGATATTGCTGGCATTTGGGATAAATTAATTTCTTCACTAATGGCTTTAGGCTGGACTTAGCAGAGCACAGAAGGGCTCCAGTTCCAAAGTCTGTGGCACAGGCAGAGGAGCAGCCAAAGTGCTGGGTTTTGCACAGATTACTTTTTTGGTTTTAACTCTTTTGATCCAGCTGGCAGGTTGGCACAGGCCCTTTGGTGGGAGAGGGAGGGACCTTTCAGCAGCTCCTGTCCTGTGGACACACTTGTGTGACAAAACCCATGTCCCCAGAGGTGTGCCAGGGGACTGAGGGTGGGAACTTGAGTGACAGCCAGCCAGGCTCTGCCAGCCCTGCACGAGGGTGTCAGAGGAGGGGACACCCTGCAGAGCCTGGCCAGGGACTGCCAGGGAGGGGAAAAATCCCCCTGAGAGCTGGGATTGTTTATGTTCTCACAAAAGTTCGTAGCTGTTGTGGTGTTCTTGGCATCCACAACATTGTCTGACCCGGTGATAAAGGTTTTAAACCAAATTTACCCATCTCTGTTTAACCCCAGCTCTGGGAAGTCCTTGCTGCTGAGAAGCTTCACCAGAGATTCATTCTTAATGTTTTCAGTTTGCAAAAGCAAAATAAAAAAGGATTTGCAGTCTGTTGAGCTGCTCTAAAGTGCTTCTTGGTGATTATCTACCTCTGTGGCAGTGAAAACACTCACTTAAGACCAGCTGCACACTGGGTGATTGTGGCTTCCCTGCGTAGTAAGGAAGGATTGTCACAACACAGGTTACAAATTCAAGGCAGAGCTGGCTGGATGCTCTTGACAGTGTTTGACTGTTTTATAATCATGGCATGTCTTTAATTTTTCAGTTCTTTGCTCTCACAGCCCTCCATCCCTTTCTCTCCTCCAATGCCATGCAGCACAACCAGCCCTTCACAGCTGGTTACTCCAGTTCACTGGGAAATCTCAGCAAGTTAAATATTTGATGTGTGCTCTCTGTTTTCATTCCAGCCCTGTGCTCTCCCCTCTTCCCAGCAGCCAGTGGTCAGTGTGGCACTAAACCCACAAACGTTTAAGAAGACCTTTTAAGAAGACCAAGGCCTTCAGCCCTGGGCAGAGCTGATGACCTGTGGGCCAACAGAAGAGGGTGGGCGTGTTCCTGGGAAAATCCAACGTTTTCAGTTAGATATTGCTGGTGTGGAGGCTTCAGCTGTACTAAGGACAGTCACAAATCAAAGTCCATCCCCAGGCTTCCTGGGTGAGGCACTGCTGGCACCGTGAGTGTCCCTGGTGGCCTCTGAACAAGAGAGTCAATGAGGTGAGGTGGTGCAAAATAACTCAGTGTCCTGGCCATGCCCCTCCAGGCTACTGCAAAAATTAACACTCTCCTGGGCAGAATCAGGGCATTCTCCACCCCTTATTCTGTACCATCCGTGTCATGCCTAGATCCTACACCTTCCCACTATATATACATACCTAAGAGCATATATAATATTTATATTTTTGTGTATTTATTTTTTTATGTGACTTCATCCCCTTCTGCAGTGTGGGGAGGTTTGGATTGGAAACGCAGTGAACCAGTGCTGGGATTTCCCAGCTGAGCAGAACATTTCTGTAGGGGTGTGACAGAGTCCACTCAGTTTATCACATTTACATAATGCACTGAATGAAGGATTGGCCTTGGCTCATCGTCACTGCACACCTCCAGTTTTGCCTGGTGACCTTATATATCGCTTTGCAAGAGGGTTGGTTATCTTCTTTGGAACCACAGATAGATGAAACCCAATTTAATTGAAAAAACAGAGGAAAAAAGCTGAGGTGGCATTGTACAGCACCCGTCTGTAAGCTGGGGGAACTGATTATATTTTTAATGAAGTTCAAGTAACGTGCACTGGTTTTTGGTGTGGGTGGACTAACGGAGGGAGGTGGTGGATTCTGAGCTCCCACAAGCAGAAGACAGTCATGTAAGAAATGAGGTGGCAGAAGCATCTTTGGTCAGTCTGACTCATGCAAACTGGAAATGACTTTTAAGTGTCAAAATGGAAATGACTTTGAGAAGAAAAGCAGGTGTCTTCAAACTGTATCTATGTCCCACTTGAGCACATTGTTTTATTGTTATTATTTTAAATTTTTTTTTTTCCTTTGGAACGAGATTCTTGAGCATCACCTGGAGCGTCTTTTGCCCTAGATTTGTGAATAAATGATGTTCTTAGAGACACTGTGGGGCAGACTGGGAGTGTTGCTGCCCAGCCTTCAAGGGAGGTCTCAGGAAAACCTGCTGCTGTCTGGTTTAAAGTGGGATGGGTCCCTTGATCCCTCTGTTATGGGGTGAGTCCTGGTTGCACCTTGGTGCTGTTTGTGTGGGTGTGATGGAGCTGGGGGGGTTGGATCGTTAGAGAGGACACTTCATTTGGACCAATAACCTACATGCAGTGTTGGCTCTGGCGTACCCCTGAGAGCTGGGATCCTTCTCACCCCAGCACTGAGCGAGGATCCCCTTGGAAAGCTAAAACAGGGAAAGGCACGTGCTGCTCTCAGGTTTTGCTCAAATCTGCCTTTTGAAGGAGAGGTGGCCCTTCTGCTCCCCCACCCAAGCCTTAGGGCACCCTGGGAATCTGCAACAGCAAACCTGTGTCCATTTCTCTGAAACAAAGACCCACACAGAGCCCAGAGGCTGCTGTGTTTCAGCAGTAAATATTTGCAGAGCCTTGTTCGCTTGAGCTATTTAAAGCAATTTTCCTGAGACATCAATCTGTTTAAAGGGAGAGCATGAAATGCACATCTCCCTTGTCTTTCTGCCTTTTCCAGGGGGAGTTCCAGATCCAGGTGCCTGTTTTCCTGCTGCCTCCTGCCTTGTGTTTCCCGTGCTCATACAGGTGCAGAGCAGGGGCTTGGCAGAGTGGAGGTACCCCTGCCTCCAAGCCATGAATTCCCAGGAGGAAAGGGAACTGACAGAAAACTGTCATTTCTCTTGGAGGAGTTTTACTTTTCCTGCTCACATCAGGTGTCATCTTTTGGGTGAAAGCTTGAACTAAGCTCAGGTTGGGTGTGGGGTTTCCAGGTGATACCAATACAAAGTGTGTTGTGCACTGCATGAGTAGTTTGGAAGAGGTCAGAGTTTCCTATAACGCATCCTGTGTATTCCCATGGGAAAATGACTTTGCTTCCTTAGGTTTTCCTTAGACCAGTTGGCAACAGGAGGAAAGGTTTGGAATTCCCTGGAGCCTTGCCCAGGAGCGTGAAAGCCGGCTCTGCAGGGGAGAAATGGGTGTCTGACATCAGACTTGTGACAGCAGATCCCTTTGCACAGTGCCCTGTGCCAGGTCTGCTCCAGGAATGGGGCTGGGGTGGCGTCAGCAGGAGTCGAAAGCAGGGCTGGAAAAATAGCAGAGGAGTCGGCCCAAGTGCTAAATCTGAGAGAACAGCCCAGACTTGTTCCCCAAGCCTCATTCACTGTGTTGCATCATGCTCGATATTGGTCCAGGAGGAGATCAGTTGATATAAAATAAGCTTTAAACAAGAGTGGTTTCTCTGCCCCGGCGCCGCTCCCCGAGGGCCGGGCAGGGCTGGTTCATCAGCGCTGGGGGTTTGAGCAGCACAGCCCTTCTGAGGGATCAGGGCTGGAATGTCTGTGCCTGGCTGCGAGCTGAGGGGTGATCAGCTGGGGGAAAACTGGCAGCACCACAGTGTGAGAAAGATATAAGATATAAGCTCTTAGAGAGCATCCAAAGGAGGGCAAAGGACATGGGGAAGGGCCTTGATTTGAAGCCGTGTGAGGACACTGAGGGCACTTGGTGTGTTCAACTGGAGGAGACTGAGGGGAGACCTCACTGCAGTTCCAACTGCCTGGGCAGGGGCAGAGGAGAGGCAGGACTGAGCTCTGCTCTGGGGGGACCAGGGACAGCCCCCAGGGAATGGCTGGAGCTGTGTCAGGGCAGGCTCA
>JAWWES010000035.1:1000284-1052778 GCA_035583135.1 Lophotriccus pileatus | reverse complement strand
CCCTCAGTCTCCTCTTCTCCAGCTGAACACACCAAGTGCCCTCAGTGTCCTCACACGGCTTCAAATCAAGGCCCTTCATGAGAGCCATGATTTCTCCCCTCCTCTCCTTGTTCCAGCACGCCCCCGGCGTCCCTCGGATCCTGGTGGGGAACAGGCTCCACCTGGCCTTCAAGCGGCAGGTGCCGACGGAGCAGGCGCGGGCCTACGCCGAGAAGAACTGCATGACCTTCTTCGAGGTGAGCCCCCTGTGCAACTTCAACGTCATCGAGTCCTTCACGGAGCTGTCCCGCATCGTCCTCATGCGGCACGGCATGGAGAAGATCTGGAGGCCCAACCGAGGTGAGGGGGGAGGCTGTTCCGCGTGGGGAGGGCCGGGGGTGTTCCTGAGGAGCTGTGGGAGCCGAATCCACCTGACAGAGTCTGCCTCGGGCCAGGCAAGCTGAAGCTGAGGCACGAGCTGCCTGGACTGGCGCAGGGCTGGGCGGCTCCGCAGGGCAGCTCAGCGTGTCTGGGATCTGCAGTGCTCTGGGGCATCCCGCACCTTCCCACTTGCTCTGCGTGAGGCTCAGGGCAATTATCTCCCAGCTTGAAAGTGCTTCAGTCTGTGTGGGACGAAGCGTAAAGCACCTCGGTCCCTGCCCTTGCCTGAGCCTGCCCCCCCTGTTCTGATGGGAAGCAGAGCAAGCCCAAGGAGCTGAAAGGGGCTAAACCTCCTCCCCGCTGTCAGCAGGCAGCAGTGGGCTGGGGGATTCCATGTATCCAGGCACATGTGCTGAGTGAGGCAAACCACAAGCAGATTTCATGTTATGTCTCAGCCTGTTGGCTTTGAAGAAAAATTATCTCAGTTCCCACGTTATTCCTGGCTGGAAGTGTCCCACTGCAGTCTGAGCAGCAGTTTGCCTGCCCCAGTCCCCAGATGGGCTCCTGTCCCTGACTGGCACACTTGGCTGCCATGCCACAGTCTCCAGGTCACCCAGGGATGGTGGGCAGGGAATGTGCTGCATTCACAGACCTTTCCTGAACCTCTTCCAGGGGTTTTGTAACTCTGGGCTGCCAGCTTGGGAACGAATAGGGCAAAAAGAAACGGCCTCAAGTTGTACCAGAGGAAGTTTAGATTAGATATTGGGAAAATTTCTTCCCTGAAAGGGTGGTCAGGCATTGGCACAGCTGCCCAGAGCAGGGGTGGAATCATCCCTGGAGGTGTTCAAAAGAGGTGTAGATGTGGCACCTGGGGACATGGCTTAGTGGTGACCTTGGCTGTGCTGGGGAATGGTTGGAGTGGATAGTCTTAGAGGGCTTTTCCAACCTTAATGATTCTGTGTTTCTATGAATGGGGGGCTGCCTGCTTGGGAAGGGGAATCTGCCTGCTCGGGAAGGGGACTGCTGCTCGGCATCAGCAGCGTGGCTCTGGCAGGAGGAGGATAACGCGTGCCCTCTTGTGGCCGCTGATTGGGAGCTCCCCTCCGAGGAGAGGGACTTCCCAAGGCAGGCTCACATGGTGCAGGCTGAGCTAAGAGGCTGCTGGGAAACGGGAAGGGGCAGAGCGTTCTGGCTTGGTGGGATCTCTGTGCCTGGGGGGTTCTGCAGAGAGCTGCTGCTCCTCGAGGAGGTCCCAGGGGACACTGTCCTGTTTCTGGACTTGCTGACCCTGTTGCCTCTTCCCTGGGCATGCCCTGATTGCCAGAGGATGTGCTGAGCAGCCAAGTGTCTGTCAGGAATGTGAGCCAGGCCCTGCCACCCCGGGCACTGAGCAGGGCAGGGCTGACAGTTCCTAACCCTGTGTTGACACCAAAGCCGGAGTCTGGCAAAGCGCAAACCTCCAACAGCAAAGCTCGCCTCGATTGCCCAAGCTTTTGTCCTCACCAGCCTGCTCCTGTGCAGTCATTCTTGGCGTCTCTCCCTGAGGAGCCGGAGCTGTGCGGCGTAAGGAATACCTGTGGGATGAGGGCAGCCCAGCAAATCTCGTGGCCCTTGACTGTGTGGTCCTTTCTCCCGCAGTGTTCAGCTTGCAGGACCTGTGCTGCCGAGCCATCGTGTCCTGCACCCCGGTGCACCTCATCGACAAGCTGCCCTTGCCTGTCACCATCAAGAGCCACCTGAAGTCCTTCTCCATGGCCAACGGGATGAACGCGGTGATGATGCACGGCCGGTCGTATTCCCTGGCCAGCAGCGGGGGCGGGAGCAGCAGCAAAGGGAACAGCCTGAAGAGATCCAAATCCATCCGGCCGCCCCAGAGCCCCCCACAGAACTGCTCACGCAACAACTGCAAGATCTCTTAGCAGGGCGGGCACCGGGAGCTTCTGTCGGATCCGCGCCCGCCCACAGATGTACAGCTGTTTGCACACCCAGCCCTTTCCCACTGGATCCTTTCGGATGGGTTGCTTTTCCAATGGCACGCACAAGCGTTAGGAATGTGCTCACGTTTTGGCTTGGCATAGGAAGAAGCGTGGTGCCGGCTGGATCCCGCAGCGCTGCCGGAGAGAGGATCTGCCAAGTGACCCTCCAAGAATGCTTTGGGCTTTGCCTCTTGGCCTGGGGTGGAACATTCAGCAGCTGCCAGGTTGGGGAGGGGGGAAGGGGAAAAAAAGCTCATCCAGTCTCAATGGAGCAATGGATTTAATGGAAGATTGAGAGGCTTAAGGGAGTAGGCAAGGAGAGTCTGTGCTGCAACTTTAACTCTTGGCCTCCTGAACAGATTGCTGGTGCAGTAGTGATCCTTGGATGTAGACAAAAAGAAACAGGGACAGGGGAATAATGACAGTTTTCACCAGGATGTTCACCTGCTGTTGCCAAAAAAATCCAGAAAACAAGGCAAGAGTTGGCCAATTGGAAAGGGGAAGGCAGCACTCACTGCCTTCGCTTATTTATGTAAATATTATACATATATATATATCACTTGTTTTTTAAGGGTTTTTTTAAGAAGCAGTCAGGGAAAATTTTATGCAGCCATGTAAATACAAGCACTGTATTGACTTTCCCAGTGTCAGCAAAGGGGAGAAGTGGAGGATTTTCTGACAAAAACACATAAATGCTTTAAGAGACTTTCCCTCACCCCCAGGCTCGTGGTGGCATTTTTAAATGCTGTGTGTGCAGAAGGAGAGGACAGTTCATGTGGAACATGCCCCAAGCTGCTCTGTTCCAATCACTCCCTAAAACTTGTGAGTGCTGATGCAGGGTGGGATGGCAGTGCACGGAGGGGCAGAGTGGAGAGGCCAGGATCCTGGGGGCTGGGGTTTTTTGGCAGGCAGGAGGAAGAGGCAGCTCTGGGGTCAGACTGATGCCTTGCTCGCTTTGAGCCTTCTGGTCAGGGATTTGGGAGCAGGGGGCGGAAGGATGGTACCTAAAGCAGAGGAAAAATGCTGAATTTTGTCCCTTATTGCTGCAAAACCTTGGCTGTTGCTTCCAGTGCCCTCCATCCAGGACACCACCCCGTGTGACAGCCCCTGGATTCTGGCTGCTTCCAGCTTTGCTTTCCCAAAGATGCTGCCTGAGGTCGTGCTGCTGTGGCTCCTCCTGGATGAAAGTGGGAAAGGGCAGAAGCAGCTTTTCCCCCTGGAGTGTGAAGGAGCAGGGACTGGGAAGGTGAAAGGTTGGGGTGGGGAAACAACAATTCCCAGACCCCTTAGCGGCAAAGTCACCTAGTTCTTGGGGCAGTCCTAGAAGATCAGGAGAGCAAACTGCTTTGCTCCATAGGACGGCTCCTGGATTTTGGAGGGGCAAGAGCTTGGGATGGATCTTCTGTCAAGCAAATGCACCTGCTTCCCTGGCTTAATCCCACGGCTGACCTGTGCTGGGAATTCACCTGGAAGCTGAGAAATAACGCCCAGCCCTTATCCCAGAAGCTCAGGGGGCCGGCAGTGGGGCTGAGCTGTGGCAGCAGATATCTCGCAGGGGGCCGGGGTGTGTAGACCGTGAGTGGTGTGGTAGGAAGTAAAGTGTGCAGTGCTGCCATCCTGCTCCTGGGATCAGCAGTTCCTCAAGGCCTGGGCTTGCTCTGCTCCCCCTCCCCAAGCCGCTTGTTGCACTGTGTGGGCAGGATGAAGCCGCAGCGGCTCCCGCGCGGCCGACAGACCCGCCGTGTCCGGGCCGGACACATCCCCCTGCGGGGACATCGCCTTCCCTCGCTCCCGAGCCGACCTGGGAGGTGCTGGAGCCTCTGCAGAACACAACAGGGGCAGGTCTCTTGGCTCAGCTCTATCTCTGCTTTATCACCCAGCTCAAGTGAGCGGGGAGAGAATTAAACCCCAGGCAGGTGGAGGGGGAGAAGAATCCTTTGTAGTGGTGCTTTGGCTCGAGAGCAAAGCCGGGGCCGGGCCCGGCACGGTGGCACAAGGCCGGGGGATTTGGAGAACCTGTCTGGGCTGGCTGGCACCTGTTTCCCATCACTTAACACACAGCAGAAGACAATCGCTGGCTCAGCAGCCCGGGGATATACAGCCAACAGGTGACGGGCACCGAAACCGGCGGCTTCTCCCGGGAAACACCGCCCGGGCACCGCAGGGCCGGCTGCCTCCGGCACCGGAGCGTGGGGCGAAGAGGGATGGAGGGCTCCTTCCTGAAACCACCAAGCTGCTGCATGTCTCAAAACTCACTGTACCTCTGCTTTGGTTTGGCTGTGCCACGTGTGCCACCCCCCCACGCAGTCTCCCTGTGGTTGGTTTGGGTTTTGCCACCCTGTAAAAGTCTCACGGATCCTGTCTGGAGTGAGGATGGATGATTTCCCTGGAGTGATTGCCCAGCAACAAACTTTTTTTATTTTTTAATTTAAAAGGAAAAGATGCTTGCATCTGATGTCAACACTAGTCTGTAGCTGCTCTCCAACACTTGTACCATTCCTGAGTTGGTTTTTTTGGACTATCCTTTTATTTTTTTATTCCTTTGTACAGTCAGTGTTGTTCAACTGATTCTACATGGTTTTGTTTTGTATAAATTAAAGTCTTTTTGTTTGTTTTGATCTACCAATTGAAAGGTGCAGAAGTTGTATCTAGTTTTGTGTGGGCTGGGAAGAGGTTGAAGGGAAAAGGTGGCAGTTTGCCCATACCTGGGGATCTGGGGCTGCTTGTAGTGCAGGTGTGTGTTGCCACTTCCAGGTCATCCACAAAATAACTCAAATTACATATTCTGGGGAGTCCTCACAGTCATGATTCCTGGCTGTGGTGGCTTTTTGCCCTTTTTTGTACATGCAGAGGCTAAATCTGTTCTTGATTCTCACAGATTTGGGGTGGTGGAGCTCTAAGAAAACACGGACTCATTTCCAACACAGTTGGTCCCGTAGGTGGCTGGAGAAAGCCAGGCTCCCCAGCAGCTTGCCAGGAATTGTGCTCATCCCTGCTCCACAGGGACAGGTTTGCAAGTAGTCAAAGCCTGAAATCCCTTCTTTGGGTCCAGGTGATCCTGGGGGAGCAGTCACCCATCCTGCCCAGACTGGAGCAAGCTGGAAGCCATCCTGGGATGAATGTGTCTGAAACGGAGAGGGTGCAGCACCAGTGTCACATCGGGGTGGCCTTCGGAGACACTGGGAGCCCCAAAGAAGGGGGATTTGCTCCTGGGGTTGAGGGAGACTTCTTATCTGATCCTTTTTTCCCAGCCCACCTCCCCTTGACCTCCCTTTTCCCCTGCCTTCTCACTTCCCCAGGATCAGATTTTCCACTTCGTACCAGACTGGCCATGGTTGTTTTAACAGCTTAAGTAGTAATTGCCGGGGCTGGGAGGGGGCAGGGGGAAATGAGATCGTGTCTGCAGCCTGGAAAACCCTGGAGCTAAGGTGAAAGCCTGGTCAGGGAAGAGTCACGGAGCCTTTTTTTTTTTCCCTTTCTTCAGGGGGTTCTGGAAGTGTCTGTTGCCTCTTGCAGGGCTGAAACAAAGGCTGTGTGTGGTTTCAGGTGGGGCAGGGACAGCCGGAGCCCATTACGCTGGAGCAGCGGGGGCTGCCTGGGCCACAGCTGTCTGCTTGGGAAGAGCAGGGCAGGAAAACACTGCACAGCCTCAGCGTGGTGGGAAGGCTGGGAAAGGTTCAGGACTCCTTGGAGGAGGAGGGAGCAGGTTCCTCTGGGGTGATTCAGGTCTTGCCTCACTTGAGTGTGTTTCTCCGCACACATCTTCCTGATTTGAGGTGTTTTGGGTTGGTCCCACTGTCCCACAGGCTGGGAAGAGGTGGTGACCTCCATCTGACTGCAAGGTGCTTGAAAATGTGGGTGCATCTCCCCATGGGCGTGTTAGAGGGGCAGGAGCCCCCTGGGTGCAGGGGGGTTTTGGAGGGGACATGTGGCACTGCACCCTTCCTCCAGGACACAGTGCTGAGCCGCTCCCTTGTCTTGGAGGGAGAAGATGAACCATAACCTGAGATGAGTTCAGTTGGTTAAAACTTGGTCCTAATAATGCCAAGGTCATGGGTTCAATCCCTGTGCAGCTCATTCACTTAAGGGTTGGATTTGATGACCCTTGTGGGTCACTTCCAACTCAGAATATTCTGTGATAAAACTCACATCTGTGTCTGGCAACTTTGACAGGGACACCAGAAATCCCTGTTTTCGGGTGCCATGGGTGCTTGGACACTCGGAGGTGAACAGTCTAGGGGAGACTGAAGTTACAGCTTTTTTAAGCCTTGAGATGGTGAAAGTATCGTGGGCTTGGTCGGGTTTGGGGGAGTCACTTTGTCCTTCATCTTCAGCTGAAGAATCACTAGCAGAGGCTGGGCAGGGGTGAGGGTCCCAAGCTGGGTGGGGGTCCCCAGGTGTGGGTGGGGCTCCCGAGTCACTGGGAGCTGCATTTCCAACCACGCAGCACCGACATCCCTCTGTCCAGTCCTGCACCACTGGGGTGAAGGTTCCCTGCCACTGCTTGTCCGGCCTCATGGCCTTTGGTCTTGGTGATACAGGGATGAGACATCTCGGGCTCTGGTGTGAAACGTGCCATCCTCAGGAGCTGCTCCTCTGGCTCCAGAGGGGCAGGAGCCGGCCCAGACCCCAGCACCAGCATCGTGCTGTGAGCACACAGAGCCCCGCCTGGGGATGGGGGGAAGCTGGGCTCCAGCTCTGCTGCTCCTTCCTGCACCAGCACCCTCGGGAGGACCCTGGGGCACCCCGAAGTGGCTCTGTAGCCCTGGGCTGCGTCACCAGGGAGCAAGGGGCCCTGCAGCTGCCACACTGCTTCCCAGCTGGAGCAAGGTGGGTTTGTGGGGCAGGGATCTCCAGGCAGCCGGTGGCTGGGGTGGGCCGGGTGGGTCTGGGGGTCTCCAGGCTGCCAGGGTATGCAGGGTATAGCCCCCAGCAGCTCCTAGCTGGGATATCCTGATGCAATTCCCTGTTTGCAAAACATCGGCCTTCCTGAAAGTGTTCCCGGGGCAGCAAAACCTCCCCTCGGCACCCGTGGCCGGAGGGAGCCTTAGGTGGCTGCTGGGCTGTGAAACGGGATCCCAGGCACAGCCGTGGGACAGACTCCAGCCCTGCAGGTGTGGTCGTGGCCAGCTGGTGACAGACCTGACTGTGCTTTGGGGCTCTGGGCCCCGGGGAGCCCCAGCATCACCGCAGTCACTGTGCCAGCTACACCCTGCTCGCACCAGCGTGGGGGGCTCGAGGGCCCCCCAAATCACCTGGTCTGGGGCAAAAGGAGCTGCACACCGGGAGAGCACCGAACCATTACATGCAAAAGCCCCTCGGGGATGTAAGTGAGTTGCATTCCCCAGCAAAACAAAAAACAAGAAAGGGCTCCCCTCCTTTTTTATGCCGCCTCCACCACCTGCCCCCGAAGAGGAAAGGCTGGAGGTGCAGAGCTGCTCCCCTGGGGTAAAACTCCCTGAGGTTTGCTGTTCGAAGAGACTGCAGACCCACTGCAGACCCCCCTCGGTGTTGAGGCTCTCGCCAGAGCCGGAAGAGTTAATGCTCCCAAAATGCCATGAAATGTTCCTGCTGCAGGTCAGTCTCCAGCGGGGATTAGGGGGATCTGGCCGGGGAGCCGGGACCACCTCCTGCCAGCTCAGGGCCGGTGCGGGACGTGCTGGTCGAGCCCAGGCACAGTGTGCCGGGTCTGCTCTGACTCAGAGGACAGCCTGGCTGTAAATCAGCGGGGAGGGAGGGCTGGGAGCCCCAAGGGGAGCCCCTCCAGGGGGACTGGGTGGGCACCCAGCCCACGGGGTGAGCCGGGGTCCTGTGCCGGCAGCGCGGCGCTCGTGGGATGCCGGCTGGGGAGCGGGGATGGCTCCGTGCTGTTGCCAGTATCCCGCTCCTGGGCACCTTTGGCTGTAGTGCCAGTGGGTGCCCAAGGGCGAGGTGCGGGCTGAGGGGCTCCCGGGCAGTCCGATCCCGCAGCGTGGGCTCCCCGTGCCTCCCGCCGGCCGCCCCGTCCCACCGGAGCGCAGGCTCTGGTGGTTTTCTCATCCTGCAGGAATTCGGCTCCGTGGGCCGAGCGGGTTCTTGTGTGTGTCCCCCCCTCCCTCTCTTCACTATCCCTCTTTGGAGACTTTCTGCATTCTGCCTTTGATCTCCCCCCGTGTTTGCCCAGGGATCGCCGGGCTCGCCGGGGTTAGAGGCTGAGGTCAGCGCCTTTCCCATTCCAAACACCCAGAAACATCAGTGGGAAGGGAGGGGATTCAGATTACAACCTTCCCTTCCTCCCCTTCCACCCCACTCTCCCCGCTCGCCGCGCCGGGGATGGACTGAGCCCCGGGGGACACCCACGCCGCCGCCGCGTCCCCGAGAGCCGCGCGGCGATGGATGGAGGGCGGCATCGCCGGGGGTCCGGCGGGCGCCGGCCGTGCTGAAGGGCAGAGGTTTGGTCCTCGCCTCCTCCTCCTTCTTCTCCTCCTCTTTGTCCCCCCGCCCGCCCGCCTTCCCCCTCGTTCCCTCCGTCCTGAATGTGATTTATCCCGAGGCCTCGCCAGCGAGCCAGGCCGGCGGCGCGGGGTGGCCCGATGGCTCCTCGTGGGGGTCGCGGGGCGCGGGCCCACCGCACGGGTGGGCGGCAGCGGGGCCCCGTGGGCATCGCGCTGCTCCTGCCCGTGCTGGCGGCGGCGGCCGGGCTGAGCCTGCAGCCGGGCAGGACGCGGCACCCGGGCGTGTGCCCCAACCAGCTGAACCCCAACCTGTGGGTGGACGCGCAGAGCACCTGCGAGCGGGAGTGCCACGCAGACCAGGTGAGCGGGGGGGCGCGGCGGCGGAGGGAGGGAGGTAACACGTTTTGGGGGGCATCCCCGGGTCCGTGAGGAGACGTTTGGGGTGCGGGTCCTGCGCCCGGTGGCACAGCTGGTTGGTTGTTTCGTCGCAATCAGCCCGGCTGCAGCTCTGGCCCACCCAAGCCCCTGCTGTCTGCTGGCGTGAGGGGTGCCCCGGGGATGCTCCCCGGCCCCCACAGGCAGAGAAACTTCTTGTTGCCCCCACATGCCTCCCCCTCAGGCCATGGCACTTGGACAGGATTCCCTGCCGTGCACACCCGGGATGCTCCCACCCAGCCGTGGTGTGCTGGGACCGGGACCCCATCAGGCAGAGGACAGAATCAATCCCCTCCCAACTTTTCCCCGAGGGCAGGAGCCCACCCACGAACCGGGCTGCCCATCCCAGAGAGCCCTGGCTCTGGGCTCCACAGTGGTGAGCCGGGGCACAGACCCCCACCACGGTTAGGGCTGCCCAGCCCCTGGATGGGTGGACTCCTTCACAATTCATCTGTGTAAAGAGTTCTGTCTCCCCTCAGCCAGCACGAGCTGAGAGAGGCAAGATGCTGTTTGCTGGGTGGGGGGAGAAGGGCTCGTTATCACCGCAGTGCACCCCTAAACAGCCTGGGGGTGCTCAGGGTGGGCTGGGGAC
This sequence comes from Lophotriccus pileatus, assembly GCA_035583135.1. NCBI lineage: Eukaryota > Metazoa > Chordata > Aves > Passeriformes > Tyrannidae > Lophotriccus > Lophotriccus pileatus. Next base: position 1,042,981 of record JAWWES010000035.1, on the reverse strand, counting down.
GGCGCAGCAGTGCTGGGGAAGTTTTAGGCTCTTACCCAGAGGCCAGGGACGCCAAAGGTGCACAGAGCTGCACGGGGGACACCTGCCCACCCAAAAGTCCCACAGGGGTGGGAACAGCCCCCCCCAGTCACAGCACGGCGGTGACCTCCGTGTCCTCCCCACAACCTCCTCTCCCTCCCGGGCCAGGACTGCGAAGACTTCGAGAAGTGCTGCACCAACGTGTGTGGGCTGCGGAGCTGCGTGGCCGCGCGCTTCGCTGACGGCAGCGCCCCGGCGCTGGCTCTGGCACCCGCCGCGTCCTGCGAGAGCTTCGTGTGCGCCCAGCAGGGCTCCGACTGCGACATCTGGGACGGGCAGCCCGTCTGCAAGTGCAAGGACCGCTGCGAGAAGGAGCCCAACTTCACCTGCGCCTCCGACGGCCTCACCTACTACAACAAGTGCTACATGGACGCCGAGGCGTGTCTGCGCGGCACCCGCCTGACCACCGTGCCCTGCAAGCACATCTTCACCTGGCCCGACACCAGCCCGGTGCCGCAGGAGACCACGGCGCGCCCCACGCCCGGCGCCGGCCCCGAGGTGCCGGTGCCTCCCGCCCTCTACACCAACCCCTTCCACCAGTCCGTGCGGGCCGGGGGCACCGTCAGCTTCCGCTGCGACGTGAGCGGGAGGCCGCGGCCCGACATCACCTGGGAGAAGCAGAGCGAGCGCGAGGAGAACTTCATCATGCGGCCGGACCAGATGTACGGCAACGTGGTGGTCACCAACATCGGCCAGCTGGTCATCTACAACGCCCGCCACGAGGACGCCGGCATCTACACCTGCACGGCCCGCAACGCCGCCGGGCTGCTCCGCGCTGACTTCCCGCTGTCCGTGCTCCGGCGGGAGCCGGGGGGGACCCCGCGGGCCGGCAGCGCCCAGCCCTTCCCCAGCGCCGAGTGCCTGAAGGAGCCGGACCGGCGGCGCTGCGAGGCCGTGGAGGTGCGCTGGCACTTTGACGCCAAGCAGGGCTCCTGCCTCACCTTCCGCTACGGCGGCTGCGGGGCCAACAGGAACCACTTCGAGACGTACGAGGAGTGCCGAGCTGCCTGCCTGGGCAGCGCCCGCCCCACCTGCCTGCTGCCCATGGTGCAGGGGCCCTGCCAGAACTGGGAGCCGCGCTGGGCGTACAATCACCTGCTGAAGCAGTGCCACTCCTTCGTCTACGGCGGCTGCGAGGGCAACACCAACAACTTCGAGAGCAAGGAGACGTGCGAGGACGTGTGCCCCTTCCCCAAGAGCCTGCAGTGCAAGGCCTGCCGCCTCAAGAGCAAGATGGTGCTGAGCCTCTGCCGCAGCGACTTCGCCATCGTGGGCCGGCTGATGGAGATCGTGGAGGACCAGGACTCCGGCATCGCCCGCTTCGCCCTCGAGGACGTCCTCAAGGACGAAAAGATGGGCCTCAAGTTCTTCAACATCAAGTACCTGGAGGTGACCTTGACCGACATGGACTGGAGCTGCCCCTGCCCCAACATGACGGCGGAGGACGGGCCGCTGATCATCATGGGCGAGGTGCACGACGGCATGGCCACGCTGGACCCCAGCAGCTACGTCCGGGCAGCCAACGACAAGCGCGTGAAGAAGATCTATGAGCTGATGGAGAAGAAAACCTGCGACCTCCTGAACCGCTTCCAGGACTAGGGGAGAGCCAGGACGTGCCAGTGGGGGGAGCTGCAGACACACCATGGAGGGGGGTGGCCCTGCACCAGAGGTTACCACCCAGCTTCATGCTGAGCCCCAGACCAGCTCCTGTCTCCCCTGTAATTTATCTACTGCATGCCACCCCCCCCAGCCTGGCCAGCAGCAATAAAGAACTGGGTTGGGTTGCAGAGGGGTGGGAGGTCGGCCAGGACATCCCTGCTCCCCATAAAAACTTCCCCAGCTCAGCAAAGCCTCTGGACCCAGGGTAGCACCCCCAGTGCAGAATCTGACCCCCTCATTTGGTGCTGGGGTGAGTTGGCACTGAAAACATCAGGGAGCTGCTGGGACAGGGGGGAGCCAAAGCCACAAAGTTTATTGGGTGGAACTGCCCAGTCTTGAGGGGGCCCATCACCCTTCCCCCTTGAAGGGTGATGGGCCCCCTGCCATCAGCACAGCATCCTCTGAGCAAACTGAGCAAGAAGTCTCCCCCATACCCAGGGGTGCTGTGCCCCCACTCCCACACCCGTGCCCCCATGCCTGTCCTCCTTTGGTCCAGGCTGGGGCTCCCTGTTGAAACGGACAAGGCACTGGGGGAGATGGACCCCCCAGCCAAGCCAGCCCCAGATGGGGCAAGTGGGGCACTGTTCCATCACTGCTGTCCCCAGGTGGCACCTGTGGGGGGACGTTGGGACCCCTCGAGGAGGCAGCACTGGGGGCAGCAGTGCCGGGAGGCGCCGGAGGTCAGGGCAGTCCCAGCTTGCGGAAGATGAGGCTCTTGTTGTTGGCCGGCATGTCCACCTGGGGGCAGAGCCGGCGGTCAGGGGGTGCCCGGCCGGTGTGGGGACCCCCCCCCAGACCCCATCACTCACCATCCTCTCCAGGCGCAGCCCGTTGGCCTCGGCCAGTTCCCGCAGCAGCGCCGTGTCCCGCAGGCCCCAGGCGGGATTCCTGCAGGGAGGGAGTCTGGGTCAGACAGACGGACACCGGGGAGGGAGGCTGGCTCAGACAGACGGACATCGCGCCCCGAGGCATCCCCATCTCCCGGGGGTGCCCCCGGGCTGGGGGGCTTCCCCCAGACGCTGCTTATCTCGAAGGACCACACTGGGAGGGAGCTTCCTGCTGCTGCAGGAGCAGGGACGGGCAGGACAGACAGCACGGGCAGGACAGGCAGGACAGGCAGGACAGGTCCCCAGACCCCTCGGCCCCCCAGGCCCCTCCTTACCTCTGCCTCAGGCTGCGGTCAAAGTCCACGTTGCTTTGGGGGCTGATCAGTCCGTCCACGGCGTAGGGCTGGTGGGACAGGGGGCTGGAGCTGCAGGCTGGAGCCATCCTGCGTCCCCCCAAGCACCCCCCTCCGTGGGCTGCTGTCCCACCACGCACAGAAGCCAAGCAGGAAGAGATGTGGCCCCAAGAGGCGCCATGGGAGCCATCGCCCTCTGCGAGTCCTGTCATCCACCTCAGGTCCTGTCACCCCCCTTGGGTCCTGTCACCCACTGCAGGTCCCATCACCCTCCAGAGGCCCCCCCAGACCCTGCCTCGGATAAGGCAAGGGAGCACAGGATCTTTCCCATCCAAAACTGCCCCATCCAGGGCTCAGCATGTGCACCCAAAAGGCAGAGACTCCCTAAACCCAAGCTCCCCCCTCTCCCACCCCCTCCCCCAAGCCATGCCAGGAGCTGCCCTCCCACCTGCCACCCCCCAGCATTCCCAGAGATGCCCTGTGCCCTGCAGATGCTCCCACACCAGGACAGTGACCCACCCCGTAGGTGAAGAGCACTCCTCCGGGCTTCAGCAGCACCCCAGCACCTTTGAACAGGCCCTGGGGAATCAGAGAGGTGGGGACCACGTCAGGGGTCTGGGGACACCCCCTGAAACCCCCCTCCTCAGCCCTGGCAGTCTCAGAGCAGGGCCAGGGCCCGGGGAGGGCGGCTCACCTCGGTGCAGCGCAGCTCCGCGATGTGCATCATGTTGATGCTGACGAGGAGGTCGAGGGTGGCGGGCTGGGTGTCCCCCCACGTCTGCCAGCCCTGAGAGATGTCCACCACGATGGGGGGCAGCAGGTTGGGCAGCCCTGTGGCCTCCACGTAGGCAGAGATGCTGTGGGCACCAAACCCCACCTCAACCCCAGCTGGGCACTGCCTGGTCCTCTCCCCCCCGTTCATCCCTCCAGCACCTGCTGCGACCAGGGATGGAACTCCTGCTGGAGGCTCTGGTGTCTGAGCAGGTTGGGGGCTCTTTGCTCCCAGCTGGAGAACTGGCAGCACCTGGACAACCAGCAGCACATGGACGGAGAGGCCCCAGGCCTAAACCCCGCACTCTGGAGCTGCTGCCCCCCCCGGGTGCCACTGCCCCAGCACCGCCGGATTTGGGTGTGATTTACACCCTTCTTGGCACATTCACCACTCAGGTCTTGGCTCTGCAGCCTCACAGGACAGTGGGTGCAGGACACAAACCCCCCCTGGACAGGCGCCAACTCCAGCACCTCCTGACGACGTTTATTTTTTTTCCGTGGGGCAAAGATGGATTTTGGGGCTTTTCTGGGAAAAATAAAGTCCTGAGCTGGGGAGCCTGGGCTGTTCAGGACTTGGATATTGGGGATTTACTGAAAAAAAAATATAGTGAGCATTGACTTGGGAAGCCTGGGACGGGCAGGAGTTGAATATTGTGGTTTGCCTGGAAAAAATAAAGTGTCGAGCAGAGGGAACCCTGGGCTGTCCAAGGGGTCTTTGCTGGGAAAAAATTCCCATCAAGCTCATCTGAGAGCAGGATATTGGGGTTTTCCTGGAAAAAAACCCACAGCACGGAGCAGGAGAGCTGGGGCTGTGAGAGAGTTGGAGCTGGGGTTTTCCTAGAAAAAAATAACGCGGGGAGCGGGGAACCCGGGCCGCGGGGCCGCGGGGCGTGGGAGGGGGCTGCAGGCAGGCGGTGCCCCCGCGCCCCCCCAGCCCCGCGGGCCCCCCTCACCTGCGCAGGGCCCGGGGGTCGATGTCCGAGGGCTGCCAGCGCGTGTGCGGGAGGGCGCGGGCGAAATGCGCGGCGTGGAGCCCCGCGCCCGCGCCCACCTCCAGCACCCGCAGCGCCGCCCCCGCGTGGGCAGCGCCCCCCGCGCACTCCCGCAGCACCGCCAGGATCGGGCCCTTGTTGCGCTCCGCGGCCGCCGGCACCTCCATGGCTGGGCTGGGAGGGGATGGGGGGGAACTACAGCTCCCGGCACCCCCGCGGGACCGGCCCACGGCACCGCCCCCACGGCCGCGGGTGGAGCTTCCACGGCGGGGTGGGTGGAGAGAGAGAAATAGAAAAAAAAGAAGGGAGAGGTTCCTGCGCCGCCCGGGAATCGAACCCGGGTCGCAAGAATGGGAATCTTGCATGATACCACTACACCAGCGGCGCCGCCGGCAGCGCTCCCGCCCCGCCGCCTCTCGGCCCTACGCGCGACCGCGGGACCCCGCGGGGCCCCGCAGCTCACCCGCCACGCACCGACGTTCCCACCCTGTTCCCCCTAGCGAGAGCGCGGACACCCCAGGAAAATGGGTGTGAGTGGGGAACCACCCCTGCTGTGACAGCTCCCACTGGTGATGGAGGTCTGGAGGGACCCATCTGGAGCACAAGAATTCGGGGTTCAGCCCTTCCGAGCGTAGAAAAGCTCAGGGATGTGCCCACACCCCGGGCAGGTCTCAGGTGGGGAGAGTGAGGCACAACCCTTACCGTGTGACAGGTGACAGCCACGGTGGTGTCCCCGTGGGTCGGGTGTATTCAGGCACGGTAATAGTTGGGGAGTCGTGTGGATGTGCCCGTGCTGGGGCAAGCCTGCGGGTGACCCGGGGGCGTCTGGCACCCACCAGGGTCAGGCGCTGCTGTGCTTTTTTTTGGGGGGGGCACCCTCCTGCACCCCTCCCTCCCTGGCCACCACCGTGGACACGTGGCGGAAAAGCAAAGGTCACGCTCGTGGGGTGGCTTTGCAGCCCCCGGGGCCAGGCTGGAGCATTCAGGAGACCCCAGTGGGTTTGTCACACGGCCTCTCCCCAAACCCTGTCACCAGCCAGCCCCGGGGGGGGGGGGCGGGGACCGGCTCCGGGTCATGTGCCGGGTCTGCACCTCCCGCCACGTGGGGACACCTCTGCGGGACCTCCCCGCTCCAAAGGTCACCGTGACGGCCGGGACGCGGCCCCCGCTCCGGCTTCCCGCGCTGCTCCTGGGATGTGAGGCTCGGGGCTCGTGGCAGCGCTGTCCCCGTGGGGGTGGCACCTCAGTCCCTGCCTCTGAACCCCCTCGATGTCCCCTGCCTGGGCCCTCTGTGTCCCAGGAGTGACCCCTACGTGTCCCCCGTGTGTGCCAGGGCTCCCGTGTTCCGTCTCCTGAATGTCCCCGTGCCGGTCCTCTCCGTGTCCCCCGTGACTCCCGTGTCCCCTGCGTGTCTGTGCCATCTTGTGTCCCGCGTGCCTCCTGTTCCTTTTCCCCTACTTTGACCCCCGTGTGTCCCAATGTCCCTCGTGTGCGTTTTATGTGTCCCATGTGTGTCCCGTGTCTCCCACACGTCCCACATGTACTCTGTGTCCCACCCATGTCCCCTGCATGTCCCCATGCCCCACACGTGTCCCCGTGTGTCCCCCGTGTGTTTCCTGCGTGCCCCCCCCATCCCACGTGTGCCCCTGGTATGTCCTGTGCACGTCCCGAGTGTGTCTCCACATCCCGTGTCCTTTCCTTAAGGTCCCTGCATGTGTCCCATGTATGTCCTCACACGTGCCCCAAACGTGTCCTGCATGTCTCCCTTGCGTGTCCTTGCACCCTGTGAGCGCCCCGCATGTCCCCCCCGTGTACCCCCGGCGCGTCCTGCGTGTTTCCCCCGTGTGTCCCCACGTCCCACACACGCCCCCAGTGTATTCCCTGAGTGTCCGCTGTGTGTCCCCACATCCCCTGTCTGCCATGAGCGTCCCCGCATCCCATGTGTGTCCCCGGTGTGCCCTGCATGTGTCCCGTGTATCCCCCGCACCTCCCGTGCGTGCCCCTGATGCGTCCCGCGTGTGTCCTGCGCGTCCCCACATCCCACGCGTTTCCCCTTGTGTGTCCCGTGCGTGTCCCCTATGTGTCCCCGCATGCCATGCACGTCCCTTACACACCCCGCATGCGTCACATGTGTCCCCGCACACCTCCCACATGTGCCCGCGACGTGTCCCGCGCGTGTCCCACGCCCCCACCCCGCACGCCCCCAGCCCCTCTGCGCGGTCCCCCGCCCCCCGCGCGCCCCCCGCGCGGTCCCTTTAAGCGCGGGGGCGTGTCGCGGGGCCGCCCGGCCCGGCCCGGCCCGTTAAAGGCCCCGGAGAGGGGCGCGCTCGGCAGTGGTACGGGGGCGCGGGGCCGGTGCGGGGCCGGTGCGGGCCCGCAGGATGTACACGCTGACGCGCGGGCCCAGCAAGCTCGCCACGCAGCGCCGCACAGGTACCGGGGGGCGCGGGGCCGGGGGGCGCGGGGGGCCCCGTCCCGCCCCGCGTTGCCCCCTGACGCCCCGCGCCCCCCGCAGGTCCCACGCAGCAGGCGGTGGAGAGCAGCAAGCTGGGCGAGCTGCGGGGGCGGCCGCAGCCCGGAGCGTGGCCCCCCGCCAGGTGAGCGCCGTGACCTTGGGAAGGGGACCGGCCCCGGGGCGGCCGGGCCGTGACCTTGGGAAGGGGAGCGGGGCGATCGGGCCGCGCGGGGGGCCGCGGGGAGGGTCCCGCTGCCGCCGCCCGGTGCCGCTCGGCGCGGGGGTCGCAGCCGTCCCGGTGCCCGCACGGTCCCGCGCGGCGAGAACACGCGTGGCGTGGGCCGCCCCCCGGGGGGGGACGCCGGGGCTGGCGCCGCTCCTCCTCCTCGGGGGCTGTCCCCAAGAACCGCGGGGAGCGGGAGCGGTGGGGTCACGCCAAGGAGGCGGCGCGGGGGGGGTCCCGGTGCGGGGCAGAGCCGGGCCGGGCTGGGCTGGTCCGACCCCCCCGCGCCGGCCCCGGGCACGGCCCCGATTGCACAAACCGGCGGCGGGGCCAGCGCCGGCTCCACCGTGGAACCGCCCGCCCCGGGCCGCGGCTCCGGCCGCGCCACGCACCCACGCGGCACGGGCCGTGCCCCCTGCCCCCGAGGTGTGTCTGGGGGGGCGCTTTGAGGTGACTCCCAGCGTCCACCAGCGGCGCCTGGAGCTGCCGGGTGGGTGCCGGAGGGGATTCCAGCGCCTGGCAGGTGATGATGGATCTATCCCTAAGGAGACCCTTTCCTGGCTGGATGGCTGGGGGCAAAGCCCACCCAGGCAGGGCTGCAGGACCCCTCCAGCTCTGCCCATCCCCTCCAGCTTCAAGAAATATATAAAAGCCCCTCGTCCAGCTCCCCTCCTTCCCAGGATCCCTGTATTTCACTGGAGGTGCTGCTGCCACCTTCACTCTCCTGCTGCCTGCCAGTCAGTGCCCCTGGCTGTGGGGTCTGGGGGTCACTGCCCTCCCCAGCCCCTTCCCACAGATCCATGGGGGCTGCCTTCTCTGAGGCCTGTCTGTCCTGCCCTCCAAACCCACTCCTGAGGCCCCTTAGACTTTGTCCCATGAGGAATGTGGCTGTTGCAGGCATGTCCTTCCCCCAGAGCTGGGCAGAAAAGCCAGGACTGGAGTTTTACATTGAACATCCTCAAAATCTCATCCCAAGTTTTTCCTTTGGCTCTGTCTGGCGCTTCCAGGCTGGGGCTGGTTTAAGTGCCACCCTCCCAAAGGGGATCCCAGCTCTGAGGAAGCCTGACCTGCTCCTCATTGGCAGAGTTATGTCCCAGTCCTGGGGCCCCTCGAGCACATGCTGGGGTCAGGGCTGCTCCAGTGACCCCAGCTGCTCGCTCTGCAGAGGATGGCACATCCCCTGCCTTGTGCCCAAGTGGATCTCACTTCCCATTTTCCTGATATTCCTGCAGTTTCGGTGGCAGATTCTTTAGGGACTGCACTTGGTGCTGGTGGGAGACATGCTTTTTTCCCAGTCTGGCAGGGCTGGGTGGCTGCAGCTCTGCCCCTTGGCCTTGCTGGGGCTGGGGGGGAGTGTGCACAAAGTGGGGCAACCCAGGGCACCCAGTCCTTGCTCCACGCTGGGGTGGGAAGAGCTGCTGGCCCTCCTCACCCTCCTTGCTCGTCTCCACAGCCCAGCCCAGAAACTGGTGTTCAACAGAGTGAATGGCAAGAGGCCACAGGTGCTGCTGCATCAGGTCTCAGCTCCTGAGGAGTGCTACACCCTGGCCCACGAGGAGAACGTCCGCTTCGTCTATGAAGGTGAGGGCAGAGGGTCCCTGGGCAGCCCCCGGGGGGAATGGAGCGTGTGGGGCCCCTTCTGAGGCAGCTGCATTGTCCTGGGGACGTCGGTGGTGCAGGGATGGAGTTGCCACGCTGGGGACCTGCCCTATCCTGTTCCCCTCCTGCAGTCCCCCATCCCAAACCCCCCCGCCTGTCCCCCCAGCCTGGCAGCAGGTAGAGCAGCAGCTGGACGGCAGCCGGAGCGGGGACAGCGCCTGCGGCCCCGTGCAGTACGTGGAGAAAAACCCCAACCCCGGACTCAAAAGTGAGTGGGAACTGGTTGGGGCACTTTGGGGTACAGGGGTTCAGGGGTGCAACAAGCTGGTGTGGGCTCAGCCTGCACCTGAGCAGGGCTGTGGTGGGAGGAGGAGGATCAGTGTGCTTGGAGAGGTGGTTGGGTCTGTCCTGCTGGTGCTGAGGCCACTCTGGGGGTCCTGGGCAGGGATAGCTGGCCTTGGCACTGTGGTGGGGATGTCCCACTGTGCCCCTTGGAGGAGCCCCAGCGAGCAGGACGCCTGGTTGATGACTCTTCTGGGATTCAGGCCTTCTCCAGCCACCAAGGTGGGCTCAGCACCACGCTGGAGAGGAGCTCCTCAGTCCCATCATTGGGACCTGTTTCTCCTGGGGCCAGCAGGACCAAGTGGGCATGGGGACAACACTTCTCTGGTGGCAGCTGGAGTCTGGGCTGTGGCTGCAGCTTGGGGGCTCCTGCAGTGGCCAAGAGCTCCCTAAGAGAAGGTCCCTCTAAACCCAACCTGACCTTCTGAGGACATGGCACAAGGGTGGGGAAGATTTGGAGGTGTCATTAGGTTGACTATCAGGAAAAGGTTCTTCCCCCAGAGGGTGGTTGGCACTGAACAGGCTCCCCAGGACAGTGGGCACAGCCCCAAGGCTGGTAGAGCAAAAGCTCTCAGGCACATGGGTGGGATTGTTGGGGTGTCCTGTGCAGGGCCAGGCACTGGACCTGATGATCCTTGTGGGTCCCTTCCAACTCAGGATATTCTGTGGTTATTTTTTCTGGTGGCTCAGGTTGAGCACCTGGAGCTTTGCTTCTGCTCCAGCTGCTCCCCTCTGTCCCTCCCCTGTCTTTCAGACTTTGTTCCCATTGACCTGGAGGAGTGGTGGGCACAGCAATTTCTGGCCAAAATCGAGAACTGCTCATAAAAGGGAAGAGAAGGTTGCATTTGGTCTCTTTGTAAGAGAAACGAAGCTGCGAGCACCTGGTCAAGAGCCCAGAGTCGGTGGCGTTTTCCAACCACGTTTTTAAGATGCCCGGAATGGAGTGACCGCCGGGACCGGACCACAGCCATGCCCGGCCACGTGCCTTCCCCGTGCCCGGAGGAGGAGCAGCCTGTGGCCCCAGCCAGGATTCCTTAAGTGCCAGTTCTTGGACCGCTGCAGCTCCTGCAGCCTCCAGCTCCCAGGGACACTTTGGTGCCGTGCTGGGGGCGAGGGAGCGGCTCCCCCCGCAGCCCAGGCCCGGGGAGGACAGCGCGGGGCTGTAGCAGGACCGCCTGACAATAAAGCGCTGAAACTGCCCGTGGAGACGCACTTGGAGCATGGGGAGGGCAGGGAAGGCAGTGGGGTGCAGCACCATGCCCTGCAGACTGGCTCAGTGGGTGCCTGGCTGCTCTGGATTCAGGGTGCTTAGAGCCTCTCCCTTGGAGCTGCATCCTTGTCCTGGGGCTGCCCCACGTCCCAGGGCTCAGCCAAGGGCTGGTGCTGTCTTAGGTGGTGTTTGTGATTGAGGGGGCGCCTGCAGGGGGCTGAGCACCCTGGCTGTGGTTCAGAGCCAGGCTGCAGTGTGGACGTGGAGTGAGTTATAGGGCCAGCACTCCACGGCCATGAAGGCCAAGCTCAAGGTTTCCCCCTTATCCATGGTCTTTTGGGGGAGGCTAAGAGAGGACAGTTGGGGCTGCCTGTGGTGGAAAGGATGGGGACACCAACTTCTGCTTCCACACAAAAATTCCTCAGCCCATGGGCTTTTCCAGGCTAGACTGAGCTCTTCTGGTTTTGTTGGACACTCCCCTTCCCTCATGTCCTTTTCCCCAAAGCAGAGATCAGGAGGCCAGCACAGCCTGAGCAGAGTCTGACTCCAAAGGAGGCCAGGAAACACCCACTGGAAAAAAAAATCGTTTTTATTATTCCTATGATGGGAATAACAACCACACTGCAGCCAGCGGGGAGTAGCAGCCACCTGGGACCTGTGATGCTTCTGCCACCTGGGAGGCCAGAGAAGTGCCAACAGCAGCCTGACCCTGGCAGCACCTGTCTGGTGAGCTCCTGGTCCTGTCTGCCAGGTGACTATTCCTGGTCCTGCTCCCTGCCCTGGCACTGTGGCTGTGACTTGAAATCGGGAGCAGCACCATGCACAGCCAGCAGCGCCTGCCCTGGTGACAGGGAGGGTGTTACAGCCCTGGGGGATGGGAATGCTGCTTCCTTAAGTCAAACTTCCTTTAGGCCAGGATGGCCCCAGGGAGGGAGGGCTGAGGTGAGGGGATGGCATCCATGAATGGACTCCTCTCACCCCAGCTCTACGATGGCATTATGGGCACCGTGGGGGTTCTGCTGCCTCTGTCCACCCCCCCAGCACCAAGGGTCACCAGTACCCCAACAGGACCTGGACTGGTACTGCTGTGCTCAGGGCGCTGCCAGCCCGTGGCAATTCGGCATCTCACCCCCTGCAACCCCCACATTCCCACTGTTCCCTATCCCAGGCAAAACCAAGAGGGCTCTGCTGTGTGTCCCTTTCCAGAAAAAAAACCCCAAACAGGTACTGGGAGTCTCAGGACTTTGCTGGTGGCTCCAGGCACCCTTCCAGCAGAAAGCATCCCCCCTTCCCTCCCTGGGGAGGTCACTGGTGCTGGGAGTCACCCCTGCACGGTGCCCTGGCAGTGGCTGGCTCTGCTGCCCACCGGGATGCTCCCAGGGAGCAATCCCTCCCTGCCAGCAGCTCCAAAGGGCTACAAGGTGTCCAGGGATGCCATTCACCTGCTGGCTGCTTGCTAATAAAAACACACATCGTTAAGATCCAGGGAAATTCTTAGTAACATGATGCACCATCGTTCTGAACAACAACATTAGGCAAAGGGAAAAAAACGGAACAGGAAAGAATGAGTCAGTCAGGGGGAGAAGAACAAAAACCCAACCCAAAAATGTAACCCAACCCCTGACAATGCAATCACTGGGAGGGAATCAGCCCCCCTCTCCATAAATATTAATTAGTTATGTGCAATTGTGTGTAGTACTATAGTGCAAATAGCTCTGCATTGATCGTGGGGCAGCAGCCGGAGGGGCTGCCCCAGGTGACACAGGGACTAGTTAAGGACAGACAAGAATCAACACAGATTTCCAACAAACAAACAAACAAACAAAAAAAAGCAACCCAACCACTGGGAAACACTAAAAAGAAATCCCAGTTGCTGCCTCTGACTGGGCACAGGCAGGGCTGGGCAGTGCTGGTGCCCAGCAGCATCCCAAGGGCTGGGCAGGGGCAGGACAGGGCCTTCAATCCCTGCCTGCTGCTGGAACAGGGGATGGGGATGAGGAGGGGGATGTGGGACAGGTATGCTGTGGTGGGAGCTGTGTGGGACATAAGGGGTGAGCTCAGCAGGACGTGGGCACAGCCTGTGGCTGCACAGCACAGTGTGGGGCAATGCTGCTGGCAAACCCCTGCACGGGCACAAGACTGAGCCCAGCAGTGTCCCTGCATTCCCTGTGGTGCTTCACACGCAGCCCACTGAGCACAGCCATGTCCACAGGCACCCTGTGAAATCCCACTGAGCACAGCAGTGTCCCCAGGGACCCTGTGGCACCTCTCAGAGAGCCCAGCAGTCCCTGGGCACCCCTCACCCACCGCCGCCTCCAGCCCAGGCTCTGGCTCTCCAGCCATGCCCATCACGTGCTGTTCCAGGGGCTGAGCTCCAGGCATTGCTCCAGCACCACGTCCTACCTCTCACCCAGTGCCAGCCCCTGGCACCACACAGCTCCCCTTGCATGGCTGGGGTCGGTGCCAGCTCCTCAGGCCAGGCTTGGCAAGCAGGCAGGAGGAGACAAGAGTTTTTCCCAAGCAGTTAAAGGAGACGCAGCCTCCTCTGTCCCATGCCAGGCAGGGGCCAGACAGGAGCTGTGCAGTGTCCCTCCAGCTGGACACAAAGTGCTTCTAGGGGCAATCCTGGTGACCCCAGGGACGGTTTGGACCTAAGCTATGTGACAGCCTCCTGCTAAACCACGAGCAACCACCAAACGACACATCGACATGCGGGCGAGGATCACAAACTGGGCGCGAGCGATGGGCAGGGAAGAGGGGAGCAGGAGACACCCCGCTCCTCCTCTGCCAGCCCAAGCCCAACACCCCTCTCCACCCATCCAAGCTCCTCCCAGCTTTTTGGGCAGGTTTTTTTTGCTGTGTGGGTGGGATGAAGGTTGGAGAGCGGCAGTGTCTCATGTGTACACACACACACAGAGACCGCGGCAGTCCCGGTGATCCCGGTGATCCCAGTGATCCAAGTGATCCCGGCAGCAGGAGGAAACGCCGCCATCCTCTCCCACCTTCCCCGGTGAAAAGTTTTACATTTATACAGTATTTAAGACACGCTGATATATAAATTACTGTCTCTATATATACTATGTATAGGCTGGGGGCCAGTCCATGAAGAAGGGCACCGAGGGGCTCATTTCCCTCTGTCCTCTGTGTAGTGCTGGAAGCGGGTGAAGCTCATGAAGACCTGCTCCAGGGAGATCTGGCTCACCGAGTAGTCTTCCAAACGATACTTCTCTTTGGCTTTCTCCAAGGCCCCAAAGACCTGCAAGGAGGGCACAGACATTAGGGCAGCGTGACATGGCAGGGGGACCCTCAGGCTGCCAGGAGGACCCTCGGGCTGTGACAAGGAACCCCCACACGGTGGCAGGGAAAGCAGAGGAAGCCTTTCATCTCCAGGGAGACCCGTGGAAGTGACACCTTCCCTGGCAGGAGGGTGGGGAGAAGCCAGGAGATGGATTATTTAGCAGAGTACTTGACTCTATTAAAAAATATATGCTGTGTATATGAACCTTTTACATATTTATATGAGATAAATGAGTATATATAAAAATAATAGATATAAACATAATGTATAGAAAATATTTACGCAATCTTAAAAAAACTACATATCATACTATATATACACACACATATATATACTATATACATAACTACCTGTATATAGCATAGTTAGTTTATATATAGCTATATACAATATCTAAAAATATACATATATATTTATAAAATATAGTTTTTAAATAATCTGTATACTCTGTACTCTCTATGTAGCCTATATGTATTCTATACAATATATATAATTGATATATATATACTCTATATAGAGTATCACCATATACTATATAGAGTATATAGAACAAAGTGTACAATATACAGATAGATAAAAAAACTGTATATACTATATACAGTGTATATAGTATATAGTGTATAGAGAGTGTATATAATATATTGTAATGTATATAAGATATGTGTATAAAATATAGTGTATATACACAATGTATACACTGTATATAATATACAGATATGTTAAAACCTATATGTAACTATATACTGCATATGAAAACAATCTGTCTACTATGTATACCTCTGTAGACATGTAATGATAGTGTATATAAAGGCAGATAGTATATACAGAGATAGATAATATATATTGGTATATACTATGTATATACTCCATACATAACTATCTATGTACATTCTATGCAGATGGTTACATACTATACTTAAAAGATATATATATACATACACATATACATATAGACATATATATATATATATATATATATATATCTATATATGTACACCCATGGGGTTTTGTCTGTATCCCTGGGCTGGGATCCTGCAGGGTCCACGGTTGGGTGAAGGCACTGCCCACAGCCCTGGAGGGACCACACGGTGTCACCCAAAGCTGGGGTGTCAGGGGCTCCTGGGGCCAAGGGACAGGAGCAGGGAGGTTCCCACCCGTGCCACGTTCCCCGCAGGGATATCAGGGTGGGAATGATGCCTACTGAAAGCAAAGCACTGAGAGCATGCAAAGGGGCAGGAGGAGGGTTCCCTCCTCCTGCAAACAGGGAATTTGCTCCAGTACACCCTTACCTGTGCCCAGCTGAGGTTCTTGTTGGTCAAGTGGTAATGCACCATGCCCTGGTGCTCGTGCTTCAGGACACTGCCTGGGAGAGACAAGCAAGGAGAGGCTCTGGGTTAGGGAATGTGCTGAAGCTCACACCCAGCACCCTGCCCTCCCTTCAAGGGCTCGTGGTACCTGGGAAAGTCTTCTCCACGAAGGCCTTGAAGGCCAGCAGCTCGCCCTCCTCCTCGCTCCGTGTCTTGGCCAGCAAGGTGTAGCCACTGCCAAACTTGCTTTTGAGGTGCTGGGGGCTGCCCAGGCACTTGAACTGCCCATTCACCATGATGGCCAGGCGTGTGCACAGCGCCTCGCACTCCTCCATGCTGCAGGAGGGAGAGGACTCATTCAGAAAATCATGGAGTGGTTTGGGTTGGAAGGGACCTTAATGCTCATCTAGTCCCACCTCCTGTCATGGGCAGAGACAGCTTCCACTAGACCAGGTTGCTCAGAGCTTCATCTAACCTGGCCTTGAACCTGGCCAGGGGTGGGGCAGCCACAGCTTCTCTGGGCATGTAAGCACCAGGACACAACAGCAGAAGTTTCTGGGCAGTGGCTGGAGGTGTATTCCCTCCTCTTTGGGCTTTTGGAGGAGGGAGATTTAGGTAAAGCCAGCCCCTGGCTGCAGACAGGTTCAGGAGTTGGGTCCCATCCCTCGGACCTGGCCACTCTCCTTGATCTCTCATGCCAAGCCCTACCCAGCCAAGTGTCACCTGTGGGAGGTGAAGATGATGGATTTGCCACACTCCCGCGTCCGTGTCACCGCGTCCCAGAGCAAACGCCGGGCCACGGGGTCCATGCCGGTGGAGGGCTCGTCCAGGAAGATCACGGGGGGCCCCCCAATGAGGGCAATGCCAGCACTGAGCTTCCGCTTGTTGCCACCACTGCAGAGGAATCACAGAACCATCACAGCTGGAAACAACCTCCAAGATCATCAAGTCGACTGAAAATGGGAGATGGGCGTGGGGACAGAGATCCTGCGCGAGCACCGGGGCAGCGGACACAGGGCGTGTCCAAGGCTCGCTCACCTGTAGGTCCTCACGAGCTTGTCGGCGTGGGGCTCGAGGAGCAGCCCCCGCAGCATGTTCTCCACGCAGCTGCCGCTGTAGCGCTCGGGGATGCCCCGCAGCCGCGCGTACATGCTCAGCGTCTCGCGGCCCGTCATGTGCTCCAGCAGGGCGTCGAACTGCGGGCAGTACCCGATCCGCTGCTGCACCTGGGGGCGAGAGGAACACAAGGCAATTAGCTTACAGGCAAGGTCTCCAGGCCAGGAGGGGCCTGGGCACCCACAGGCTTTGCTGCTCCTCAGTGAACGATGCGGGCTGAGCCACAGCTCCGAAACCGCAGGTGGAATGAGACGGAAACGCTCCTGTCGCTGGAGCAGCCGGGCTGGCAGGGATGGACGCAGACGACTCTGGGTGGCAACTGGGTGGGCTCACACTGCCCTCTCCCAAGCTGGTTTCTCACTGTTAGGGACCATTTTGGGATTCCCAGGGTCTCAGGAGAAGGAAAGTTCTGGAGGGTTGGTACCTCTGCCATGTCCTGGTCCTCTTCAAGGACAAGAGTGTGACAGAAGGCAGCTCCAGGGAGGGAAACAACCTGGGCCATGCTTTCAGGGCAGACCCTTCCTATATTCTCTATGCCTGACCTTGTTTGGGGTCCCACTCACTTATGAGTTGGCCTCAGCGATCCTTGTGGGTCCCTTCCAACTCAAGATATCCTGTGAAACCTGTGACAGCGGTAGAGGAATCCCAAGATGGAACTGAAAACCCTGCTCATTTTTTGCTTTTCCAGAGTGGGCAACTCCCAAGGAGTCCTCTAGCAGGG
Source organism: Lophotriccus pileatus (assembly GCA_035583135.1). Classification (NCBI taxonomy): domain Eukaryota; kingdom Metazoa; phylum Chordata; class Aves; order Passeriformes; family Tyrannidae; genus Lophotriccus; species Lophotriccus pileatus. The sequence continues at coordinate 1,026,030 of JAWWES010000035.1, read as the reverse complement.
GTCTGGAAAGGTTTGACCTACTTGCTTTAGGGAGACCATTTTCCAGTTGTGATCAGTAACTCACATTTTACACATTTCCAACTATGGAGCAAAACCTTCAATGAAACATTTGCCACCCTCACAAGGTTTGGCTTCCATTTGTATCACATCTGTGACCCCACTGGAGAGGGGACTGCTTCCACATGACCAGATAATGGAGAGCTGGGCCAGCCAAGGACACGATATCCCTGGGATATTGCCACCCCTGGAACTACAACCACGTCCTCCACAGAGACACCTGTGAGGTGGCTCAGCCCGGCCATAGGACTGTCTGCAACAGTGCCCTCTGCCCCTGCAGCCCTCGGTACCTTCTTGATGTTGGCCAGGATGCTGTGCCCATCCACAAAGGCGTCCCCCGATGTGATGCTCTCGTCACCAGTCAGCATCTTGAAGGTGGTGGTTTTGCCTGCTCCGTTGAAGCCAAGGAGGCCAAAGCATTCCCCTTTGCTGACAGCCAAGGAGATCCTGTCCACTGCCAGCAGAGACTCCCGGCTGTCATAGACCTGGTGGGGACAAACCCAAAGCCATGTGTCACCACCCGATGGCACGGCAAGGCAAGGGGTGGCTTTGCCAGCCCCAGGAGGACACAGCTCAGCTGGCAGCAGGATGCTCGGGGACACGTCCTCCTCACCTTGGTGAGCTCCTTGATGACCAGAGGGCTGCTGAGAGATGACAGCAGTTCTGGTGGCGACTCCAAAACCTTCTTCCTCTCGTCTGCCACGTCCCTGTCCTCTGGCAGCACAGACACCCGGTTCAGCAGTGCCACCTGAACACACGGGGGAGACACACCCTGTGTCACCTGGCTGCTGAGGGACAAATGGGTTCCTCCAGTGTCCCCAACCCCAGCAGAATCCATCCCTTCCGTCAGCCACCTCTGGGGATGCCTCACTCCCTTTTCCCAACCCATAAACTCAGCCCCTCTGAGCAACCTGCTCCAGGGATGCTCCCTGGGAAGATGATTTAGGTGGAGAGGGTCTGTCTCCAGCTCACAGGGACTCCTGGGCTGGGCTTGGAGGGCCCCTCTCTGCTCCCTCCCACGCACTTCTGCTCACCCATTTCCGCCGCCTGCAGATGCCACAGACCAGAGTTCTCAGTCTCCAGAGAAGGTTTGTCTCGATGAGGAAGAGGAGGAAGAGGAAGGAGAAACCCTGGACAGCCAAGGAAGTCAGGTATCGCCCGATCCCAGGCGTCTCCCAGGAAAAGTAGTTCATCTGATAACTGATATCTGAGGAGGGGTGGAACAAAATCAACACCTGGATCAGTCCATGCTCAAGGGAGGAGCAGATAAGCTCCTGAGGAAGCTGTGAGCCCAAAGCTTTGCCAGGCTCCTCTCCATCCTCTCCTGCCCATAGCTCTTTCCAACACTTCCCAGAAGAGGATTTGGGTCTGGAAGGGATCTGGCAGAAGGTATGCAGAGGACACCGATCTTGGGATTTTTTTACTTGTCTATGAAACTTTCCCTAGTCCTCATTTTCCTCCAAATCATGAGTAAGGAAAAGATTCCTTAATTGGATCACCTAAGAGTGTCAAACACTGCCCAGTTTTTGCTTTACAATGGTACCTGGGGCTACTGCCCAAGTACAGGCCCCATGATACTGCTCAGCTCCACCACCCACCCCACAGAGACCCCAGTGTGGCTACGGTGGGTTGGCCAGGTGAGGACCAACACAGGAGACTCACTGAAGGCCTTGCAGATGAAAATGGCTTCAACAGAGGAGGTACAGAACTGAATGAACTCGTAGTTCTGGTAGAAGTCACTGATGCACTGGCCCAAGCAGTAATTGGGTAAGACAAGGAAGACTTTATCCAGGGTTTTGGAGAGGTCCACCAAGCCCAGCTCTGAAAGAGGAGCACAGGAAGATCAGCTGATTGGAGATGGCTGGTTTGGGAGAAAAGACGCTGATACTGCCAAGTTCAGAAAGAAACCAATCATCTTTTATCACATTTAATGGGTGGGAATGGACTGTTGTGGGGTTTTACTGCCGGTGTGGGGACAGCCCTGGGCTGACAGAGTTCCCTTGGGGGCTGGACCTTCCTGGTGATGGGCAGGTACAGAGGGCAGTGACCTACCTGGGATGCTCATGATGGTGACAGCGAGGAAGGTGGCGGTGCCGGACAGGATGTTGAAGATGGTGAGTCGGGTGTAGGCCGTGGCTGCCACTGAGAAGAAGAAGCTGAGGAGGTACATGAGGGGGATGATGGCCCAGCCATAAAGGAGGAAGATCAGCATCACATCAACGAGGTGGCTGTCTTGGGTGAAGGCTTGCACATCAAAGGCTTGGAATATCACCTGGGGCACAGCAATGTGGGGAGAACGCACATTTGGGTTAACCTCAAGAGACATCTCCTTGTCCCAGCAGTGCAGGGACTGCGGTAACAGCAGCACTGCACTGACCCAGGGAACCCCTGATGGATGGGTCCTACCAGCAGCCTGGGTTTGTCCCCAGGGAAGCCCTTTCTGCAGACTACGATGCAGAAGGGCACAGATGTGGGAAATTCCTCTCCAAGCTCCCACGGATTTAACATTTCCTAGTGCCCATAGGCAAGTATTCAGGTGCCAGAGGCTGCAGTCAACTGCCCCAGCTGGCTGGCCCCAGCTCCCAGCAGGACCAAGGGACAGTTTTCTTGCTGGTCCTTTCTACTGAGACACCACCAGTGACCTCATCCTTTTCCCTGCACCCAGCACACATCCCAGAGGAGCAGCACCCGGCGCTCCCACCAACGGGGAGGGCATCAGGGACACTCACCAGCATCAGAGCACAAGGGATGAGGAAGTTGATGATGTCCCAGAGCAGGGCAGAAAGCCAGAAGTTGACCACGTAGACGCCGCTGACGAACTGGACGTGCTTGGCCTTGATGGCCCGCTCGCTGACCAGCAGCAGCGCGAAGGTGCTGGCCAGAGAGGCCATCCCATACAGCAGGTTGATGGCAATGGCAAACCCAGTCTGGCCTCTGTGGGGACAGAGGGGCAGGTGAGGGCAGGATCACCTCGGGAAAACAGCGCTGAGGCCGCACAGGGACAGCATAGAATCACAGAATATCCCAAGGTAAGGGACCCACAAGGATCATCCAGTCCAACTCCTGGACCTGCACGAGACACCCCAACAATCCCACCATGCGCCTGAGAGCATTGTCCAAACACTCCTTGAGCTCTGACAGGTTTGGAGCTGTGCCCACTGCGCTGGGGAGCCTGTTCAGTGCCAACCACCCTCTGGGGGAAGAACCTTTTCCTAAACACCCCAGTGAGACGAGCATCTCCCAAACACAGCCCACCCTGCAGAGCCCACCACAAACCTTCACCCTGCCCTGACGAGGTCCCATGCACGGTCTCTCTGAACAGAAGAGGTTCAGAGACCCTGGATGTGGGATTTTGTGAAGTGTTCAGCCACACAGCCCCCCTGCTCTGAGCTCCCAGGGAAAACCAACCCCAACGAGTATCTCGAGGAGAATACCCCAACCTCTGAGACATGTCTGTGGGGTAATGTGGCTTCCAAGTTCAGACAGGTAAGTCACCTCCACAGCTTTGCTCCTTTGACCTCCTGAGTGTAAGCAGACCTATGTTTGGGTCTGAGAAGCTCCAGCCTGGCTCCTCCACTGACCCCAGTACAACCAAGCCACCCAGCACCCACGGGAGCCACGGGCCCTAGCAGGAAGGCGAGCGCTGTGCCATCACACGTACTCCATGAGCTGGTCCTTGGCCTTCTCGGTGATGTTGCGGGGCTGGGGGTAGTTGGTGACGGTGATGGAGGCATTGGGGCCCGCCAGCACCCTGAGGACAGCGTTGTCAGCCAGCATGAGGGCCGTGGCCGGGGAGTGGTAGGCCTGGTTGTTGAAGAGCGCCGTCACCACCGTGCGGTTCCCGGCTCCCTCAAAGGAGGCGGCTGCGATGTAGCGCTCGTTGAAGGCCCCCCCTTCCTCGGAGGCCCGTGAGATGAGGTACTCCTCCAAACCACCTGCCAAACACACCGCTCTTAGCAGCAAGTCCATCACAGGAGAATTAACTGGGGACAACTGGAAAAAACCCCAGGCACCCCAGCCCTGGTGGCCCACCCCAGACCTGATCACAGAAACACAGATCGTGGAATCTCCTGAGTTAGAAGAAACCTATGGGGATCCACCAAGTCCAACTCCTGGCCCTGCACAGACACCCCAACAATCCCACCCCGTCCCTGAGAGCGCTGTCCAACCACTCCTTGAGCTCTGCCAGGTTTGGGGCTGTGACCACTGCCCTGGGGAGTCCGTTCCAGTGGCCTCAAAGAGGGTTATGGAGAAGGCAGCTCTGCTCGGGTGAGGAGGGGTCTTGCCAACGCTGGGACACTCCCACGCAGGAGCGGATACATGGCAATACGTCGGATACGCCGTGGCTCAGACCTAAACCGCCTGCACCAGTGGCTCCACCTGCTCCACGGGTGATCCCTGAGCCCTCACCCAGCACCTCCAGCGGCGACTGGCGCTGGGCATCCAGCAGCTCCACGTACTGCTCCGCCAGCCTCTGGGACAGCCCCGCGGCGCCCGGCACCGAGAAAGGCACGACGGTGTGGCCGTAGGGCTCCAGCGTCAGCCGCAGCTGGGACGAGTCCCGCGGGCCCGGGAAGGTCTTGGCCACGATGAGGGCGAAGGCAGTGAAGATCAGAGGCACGAGGAACTGCGCCGCCACCATCTTCCAGTTGCGCCAGCTGTACATGGCTCGCTTCATGAACATGGCGTAGAACTGCTGGCAGCACAGGTAGAACTGGCAGGGGAGAGGTCAGGCCAAGGTGAGCCCTGCCGGCTGTGGACACATCACCCCACGCAGCTGACGGGGAAACGACCCTAAAACCACCCCCCATCCTGCATGCACCCCTCCAGCCTGCAGCAGAGCCTGCTCTCAGCCAAGCCTGTCAAGGGATTAGCAGGGCAGCTGCCTGGTTCCAGCACATCTGACTCCCCGGCTTCTGAACGAGACACAGCCACTTTGGGATCTCAGGTGTTAAAAGCAGCATCAGCCATGACCTTTACCTTCCTCCACCTCCAAGCATTTGAGGTTCACAAAGAGGATTACTGTGGGGCGGCTGCTGCCGAAGCAGCCGGGTTAGACGCCTGGAGTGCCCAGCCCAGCCCCTGCCAGCACCTTCTCTGCTTTCCAAACCCTGCAACATCCTTCTCCCCCTCTGCCTTTGAGACCTGCCCTTGAGAAGACAAGGGATATTTATCACAGGCGCAGAGGCAGCGGGGCATGAAGGGCTGCGCAGGATCTGGGACACAAGCCTAGCGAGGGAAGGAAGATGGATTTTCAACCCCCGTGATGGAGCAAGGGCAGGTGAAGACCACTTTAGACCACCTGGAATACCCTGAAGAGCAATTCTGTAGATGTCAGGACTAACACAAAGAGGATGGCAGTGACCAATCCCACCAACCCTAAAAATCATTTGCCCTAACAACACAGATTCCAACTCGATCTTCCAATTTCAAGCCGCATGCCATGAAACCGGCCACGGGGGAGGCTCTACCTGGTAACCCTGCTCCAAACCCCCTCTTCACAAGCCCCCTCCCCATTCCTGCTGCACAGCCCCCCCAGTGCTCACCCCGGTGTTGAGCTTGATGCTGGAGCAGTCCTCGGTGATGAGCGCCCCGCTGTCGTCCGTCATGTCCGTCATGCCGCTCAGGCTGCTTGAGTCATCCATGGCCCAGTCGTTGGAGCGTCTCTCGTGCTGGTACTGGAGGGCAGGCAGCTGGATGGCCTGGATATCCATGCTGGAGTCCACCAGCTTCCCAACCCTGCGCCAGGAGGGACAGCAGGTGATGCAATACAAACCCAGGCCAGATCAAGCTGTTCTGAGCGGAGGAAGCCAAACCCGAGGCAGCAAACACAACCTGTGCCCCAGGGAGCTGTTAGGACATCACCAAGCACATGGGGATGGGTCATCCCTCGTTCCTACCTCAGGAAAACCTCCTCCATGGTGGTGACTGAGGCGCCGTAGCTGGCGATGCCCAGCTCCTCCCGCCTGTGCTCCAGCTCTGTGAACAGGGCCTCGAACCTGAGTGGAGAAGGGAGATGTTAGACTTTGATGCTCATGAGAGGGGGCAACTCAGGGGTAGACCCTCTGGGCATCAGCCCTGCAGCTGGTTTAAGTCTTACAGCCAACTCCAGGGCTGCCTGCAGCACTGAGCACCCCTCTGTCCCCAGAAGCAGCTTTTGGGCTCCATCAGCTGCTCTTTCTTGCCTCAGCTATCACAGAATCGTGGAAACACAGAAGGGTTTGAGTTTGGAATGGACCTCAAAAACCATCTCATTCCAACACCCCTGCCATGGGCAGGGACAACTTCCACTAGCCCAAGTTGCTCCAAGCCCTGTCCAACCTGGCCTTGGACACTTCCAGGGATCCAGGGGTAGCCACAGATTCTCCGGGCAACCTGTGCCAGGGTCTCACCACCCTCACAGCCAGGAATTACTTCCTAATAACCAATCTGAATCTCCCCTTTTTCAGCTCATCCTGTCCCTCCATCCCTTGTCCCCAGTCCCTCTCCAGCTCTCCTGGAGCCCCTTTAGGGGGAAGGGGCTCTCAGCTCTCCCTGGAGCCTTCTCTTCTCCAAGTGAACCCCCTCAGCTCTCCCAGCCTGGCTCCAGAGCAGAGGGGCTCCAGCCCTCAGAGCACCTTTGCTCCAGTAGCTCCATGTCCTTCAGTTGGAGCCCCAGAGCTGGAGGCAGCACTGCAGATGGGGTCTCACAAGGGCAGAGTAGATGGGACAATCACTTCCCCTGACTGCTGGGTCCATAGATTTGATTTGGGAGCCAGAGCAGCCTGCCTTGTTTGTACCACCCTCCACACCGCAGGAGGAACTGACCCCATTTTCCAAGACCAGCAGCTCCCCTTTCCAGCAGGCCCATGAGGACAGTGTGTGGAGACGAGGGGACCAGCCAGGGTGCCCAGGCAGGGGACGATGGCGTTACCTGTGTGTGCTCTCCTTGGGCAGGATGAAGGACAGCTCTGCCCCGGCGTTGCTCTCCATGGTGGCGTTGGGCACGTACTGGCAGATGAGGCGGGAGATCTCTCCCAGGTTGCAGTAGGGCTCCTTCACCATCACCATGTGATATCCTGCCCCTGGGCAGAGCCACGAGACAAGGGGAAGGTCAACCCCAGCCCAGCCTGGCCTGGGGAGGGGCTGGAGAGAGGGATGCTCAGGCACACTTTGCCTGGGCTACAAACACGATGCAGGGGCAAGTGTGGGGATGGGCCTCAGGAGAGGCAGAACAGCAAGATGGAGAGCAACCAGCCATCACACAAGGAGCAATAGTCCCCTCCCTGTCCTATGCCCTCATTCTGTTGCTCCCTGGCAAGAAGAAGACATGGAGCATGGCCTGCTGCTCTTCCCTTACCGTATTTACGCTTGAGGAAGAGCGAGGAGCCGCAGCACTGCAGCTCGCCCTTGGCCATGATGGCGATGCGGTCCCCCAGCAGGTCTGCCTCGTCCATGAAGTGGGTGGTCAGCAGGATGGTTCTGTTGCTCCTCTGCTGCTGCAGAAGGTCCCAGGTGGCCCTGCGAGAGGCCGGGTCCATCCCTGACGTCGGCTCATCCAGCATCACCACCTGCACACGGGACGTGGGGGCAGGTCAGGAGGGGCTGGGAGAGGCCCAGCAGTGCAGGAGGGACAACCCCAGGGCCCAGGAGGAGCCTTGACCTCGCAGCAATGATCTTGCTAGGGGGAGCAGCTGCCAGGCAGCAGAGTGTCAGGGCACCTTTGTGAGGGTGCTCCTGTCCCCTTCTCATTGTCTCTGCTTCTCCCACTGGCTCACCACAGGTGAGGAACAGCCTCAGAGCCACCTCAAGGACTGTGCTGGCCCCAGGTCTGAGCTGAACCCCACTGAAGCTGCTTGCCTTGGAGTCCCCAATGAGGGCGATGCCGATGGAGAGCTTGCGCTTCATTCCCCCAGAGAGAGCCTTGGTGAGGGAGCGGCGCTTGTCCTCCAGGTTGAGGATCCTCAGGATGTGGTTGATCTCCTCGGGGCACTTGGAGGCTGGGTATCCCTTCAGCTGCCAGACAGGGGATGGGTGAGTTAAGCCCAGGTCCACCAAGTCCCACCACACCTCCTCCTCCACACCCAGGCAGGAAAGTGGGGAAGCAGAGATGGGCTCCTGCCCACCCCTGAAGGAGCTGGCACAGCTGGTGTGGGGTTTTCCACAGAGCCATGCTGCCAGTGACCCTCCACTCCTCCCTCAGCCAAGCAGGGAGCTCCTGCCTGCAGATGTGGTGGGAGGAGATGGCAGGGGCTGTTCTGCTTATCATAGAATGGTTTGGGTTGGAAGGGGCATTAAAGCTCATCCAGTCCCACCCTCCTGCCATGGGCAGGGACACCTTCCACTAGCCAAGGTTGCTCCAAGCCCCGTCCAACCTGGCCTTGGACACTCCCAGGGATGGGGCAGCCACAGCTTCTCTGGGCAACCTGTGCCAGGGCCTCCCCACCCTCACAGCCAACAATTCCTTCCCAATATCCCATCTAACCCTGCCCTCTGGCAGTGGGAAGCCATTCCCTGTGTCCTGTCACTCCAGGACCTTGTCCAAAGTTCCTCTCCAGCTCTCATGGAGCCCCTTTAGGCCCTGGCAGGGGTTCTCAGGTCTCCCTGGAGCCTTCTCTTCTCCAGGTGAACCCCCACAGCTCTCCCAGCCTGGCTCCAGAGCAGAGGGGCTCCACCCTCTGACCATTTATGTGGCCTCCTCCGGAACCACCTGATGGATATCACCCCTCAGGAACCCAGGAGGTGTCTGCTGGGTGCCTCCCCCAGGCCTGGCTGCCCCCGCTGTGCCACACTCACCCCAGCATAGAAGTGCAGGTGCTCCTCCACCGTCATGTTGTCGAAGAGCACGTCGTGCTGGGGGCACAGCCCGAGGCTGCGGCGGATCAGCACCATGTCCTGGGAGATCTCGTAGCCGTTGATGTAGGCCTGGCCACTTGTCGGGGAGTGCAGCCCTGTCAGGGGAGAGAGGATAACCTCAGGGCTCAGGATAACCCCAGGGGCAAAGAGCATCCCCCCCACATGCAGCCTTCTGCCAAAAATCAGAGCAAATCTGTCTCCTGCTCAAGCTGGGGTACAACAGCTTCCTCCCACCCACAGGGTGGGCTGCGTGGCACCCACAGGTGGGACACGGACCTGGCAGTGCAGCAAGGAACAAGCCTGGCTCTGAGCTGGACAGACCTCTGTCCTGACCTCCAGGAAGGTCCCATGAGCCCCCTGAGCTGCCAGGAGCAGCTCAGAGCAACAGAGAACAGAAGAGAACCATCAGAGGTCACCGTCTCCCTCGTGCCAAAATGGGCATCCTGGAGCTCAGCAGCTCAAGGGTGACAAAGACCAGTTAGTTCTACCTTATCTGCCTTATCATGGCAGAAGCCTCATCAAGCCTATAGAAGGCCATCCTAGAGAGGGTCTGGTGCCTTCTCAGGGCTCTCCAGCACAAAGTCTGGCCGTCATTTTCCCCACTAGCTGATCCCACTCTTGTAGAGGGCTGAGCAGGGACCCCCATGCTCCCTCCATTTCCCTCTCACTACCCCAGCATACCTGGCCAATAGCTCAGCAAACCAAAGGTGCTCCAGGGAAGAGCAAAAAACCCTCCCCAGCCTCAGAGATGAGGTTCAGCTCCTCTTTGAGGGCCAAGCCATCAGCCCTTCCCTGCCCCACACCAGCAGCACAGCAGGATGCTCTACCTGTGAGCATGGACAGGGTGGTGGTCTTCCCAGCACCGTTGTGTCCCAACAGGACAGTGATCTGCCCTTCGTACATGTTCACTGTCAGGTCCTTGACTGCCTCTTTTGTCTTGTTTCCCACTTTGAAGACCTGCAGAGATCACATTAATGAGTTGATCCTGCATTCCAGACAAGTGCTCTGGGATCCACCTCTTCAGCTCCACCCAGCATCCACTGGGATGCTCACAGGGTGTTGCAGTAGATAACAGCTCTAATTCAGGTTAAATTCAGATGTCAACAGGTTAAATACAGATGTCACTGCACCTGTAAGTACCCAGCACTTTGGTCCACCACAAAATGCAGCCAGCTCTGGGAACAGCCTTACCCACTGTCCCCGGCAGGCAGCAGATTTTACGAAACCAACATTATGGTGTGTTTGTGCCCTGCTGGGCAGTGGGTACCTTGGAAAGGTGCTTTATTTTGATGCCTGACACGAGGTCAGCAGGTTCCTCCTCAATGTATTGACTCTTCAGGGCCTTCTCGGGGTCCTCCTCCTCCTCCTTCTCTTTCCCCACGACAGTCCTGGGCCGCCCACACCAGTACGAGGGCTGATGGAGGAAGGGAGAGAGAGAGCTCAGGCACAGGCAGAGCCCATCCTTTCTCCCCAGCCTTGGTCACCCTCCCCTCCCACAGACACCTCCCAGGGATCTTCCAGACCACTCTCCTCAGTCTGGGAATTGCCAACCAGCCCATCTTCAGCAGGCAGGGCAGACAGGATGGGACAGCTCCTCCTGCCTTGCCTCCTTCCCCGCCTCTCTCCCTTACAGCAGGACTGCCTGTGGTTACAGAGCAGCTTTTCCCCCTCTTCATCACCATGGAAAAGGTCAGTATTTCAATGAGAAGTAAAATCACTCAGGCAGAAGCACCTTGCCCAGGAGAGCCCATGAGAGGGATGATCACGCCCTCCAAAACCCCTGACACACGAAATACAAACAGCCTGGAGTCCACCTGCTGCAGCTACAGCCTTTTTTTCCTTCGATCTGGCTCTCTGGGAATGAAATTAAGTGTTTGGGACCTTAAATCCCTGTGGAAATAACAATTCAACAACTCCTGGATGCCAAATCAGCTTCTGGCAGATGGTTGCATCTCTGCTCCCCTGGCCTGGCTGCGAGAGGGAGCGAGATGTTGGAGTGAAACCATGCTGGGATAAGGAATTTAGAGGGGAGGAGGGAAAGCCTCTCTATCAAACAACAAGGGATCCATCCACAAGGATTGTGTCACTCTTCACAGTGCCCACCACAGCTGCAGCTGCTGAAGGTGGTGCCGAGTGTTTGGCTTGGCAGGGCGAGGGTGGCTCAGCTGACAAGGTGACAGTCATCACCCACCCCCCGGCACGTGGGGGCTGGCAAGGGATGGCAGCACTCAGGGGGGTGTCAGATGACTGGATCTGGTTGCTCACGCTTGAGGTTTCTCTCCAATGCCTTTGCCTGGGCACAGAGACATTTAACAACACCCTGCATGCCAGGAAGTGTCGGGACAAAGATTTAAAGCCAAGACGACCTTCATCGGCAGTAAAAAAATACAGCTGCATCAGCCTCCAGCCAGAACATGCTGCAGCCCCTGTGACTCTGGAGGCCAGATGGTGCCACTCTCATACATCAGACCAGCCCACTGCATGGCACAGAGGTGGTGACCGTCCCCAGATGACGCCCCTGGAGCCCAGGGAAGGGGTGTAAGCAGAGCTCACCGTCAGGAAGAAGTACCAGGGCTGTGGCACGCCGTACTCCCCGGGAAACACAGCCTCCACGTACCAGGCCACCAGCCCATAGAGCACTGAGTCCAGCAGCAGCATCCCCAGCACCTGGGCCAAGGTGAAGTTGTCATCCACGCTGACGGGCTTCATGAGGTCCCTCCACTGGATGCCAGTCCCTGCAAGGCACACGGGGCACTGCCACCTCTGCATCCCCAGCAGGACACAGGCTTCTCCAGGACTGGCAGAGAGCATCCCCTCTCCCCGTTCCCTGCTCTGTAACGAGGAGCAACTTCACAGCTCTACAATCCCTTCTGTGTGTGGAGGGAAAAGAGGCACTGACACCCTGAGGCTCCCCACCCCACCATGCTCCTTCCACCCTGTTCTCTGCCACTGCCTGGGATGAAATGGTCCCTTCTCCAGCATCACCTCTCTGTCACCACAGCCACTGATCTACTGCCAGCACTTTGGAAATGCATGGCTGTGCTGGAACCAACACCAGACTCATTAATTAAAGAAATTAAAGATATGTATCAGGAAGGAGGAAATGCAATGGTTCCCATCCGCTAGAACAGAATTCCTTTGGTAATCAAAGTGATGATGGCATTTTGCACAGCCCAGGGGCACGGAGAGGCTCCCCTGGTGTGGGAGCAATCAGCAATTCACCCTGCTCCTTTCCTTAGGAGCAGGAAAGATGTCTTTCCAACAAGCCAGTCTCATCCCATCATAAAATCAGGCTGACTCCTCTCCCCAGGGACAGGATGTTCCCTCCCCCGGAACAGATGGCACTGCTCACCTTTCCCTTCAAACATGCCGATGAGCTGTGCCCCCATGGCCATGGCCACATTGGAGATGAGGCAGGATGCCAGCTTCTGGCTGTGGGACATCAGGTCGTAGCGGGGCGAGATGAAGAAGTAGGGGATGTAGGAGAAGAAGTAGAGGAAGCCGCCAGCGGCAGCGGCGACGTTTGCTGCCAGCAGGGAAAAGCGGGAGGGAAAATGTCAGTAACTGGGTGATGCCACCCAGTATCCTCACCAGCTCTCCATCCAGGGAGATTCCAGCCTTTGGCACAAAGGCTAGGTACATGGAGACAGAATGAGGATAAGCCCATGTCCCACAGCAAGGCAGGAGCCACATCTGGCTCCCAGCGCCACAGTGGGCAGCAGCAGGAACCCCTGCCCACCCCAGAGCAGCGTCCTGGGGCCGAGACAGCAGCATGAGGCCCTAAGGCATGAACTGGAATGGTTTGGATTGGAAGGGACATTGAAGACCATCTTGTTCCACACCACTGCCATGGGCAGGGACACCTTCTACTAGCCCAGGTTGCTCCAAGCCCCGTCCAACCTGGCCTTGGACACTCACAGGGATCCAGGGGGAGCCACAGCTTCTCTGAGCAACCTGGGCCAGGGCTTCACCACCCTCACAGCCAACAATTTCTTCCTAATACCCAATCTAAATCTCCCCTATTTCAACTCAAAGCAATTCCCCCTTGTCCTGCCACTCCAGGCCCTTGTCCCCAGTCCCTCTCCAGCCCTCCTGGAGCCCCTTTAGGCCCTGGAAGGGGCTCTCAGGTCTCCCTGGAGCTTTCTCTTCTTCAGAATGAACACTCCCAGCTCTCCCAGCCTGGCTCCAGAGCAGAGGGGCTCCAGCCATTGGAGCATCTTTGTAGCCTCCTCTGGACATGCTCTGGTTTGGAAAACAACCGTACCCACCTCCCTTCCCACCCACTGTGGGGTAAAGGCAGGCAGAAACGGGAAGAAAGGCCCCTCCCCTCCACATGTGGAAGTGATCAGCAACACAAGGAGGGACCAGGGAAGGACTCACCTCGCGAGAAGAAGGTGCTCACCATGAAGTTGAAGGAGATGGAGGAGATGGAGAAGATGGCGAGGAAGGTGAACACCAGCGTGGGGTCACTGTTGGTGAGCACCGCTCCCTGCTCGCTCACCTGCCGAGAGAATCGGGTCACTCCCAGAGCCAGCCGTGACTGCAGCACGTGCAGGCAGCCCAGACACGATGGTCTCCAAGGGTTAGAGACAAACTGAGATGGGTGAGAACACCCAGAAACTCCCACACCACTCCACAGGAAGGAAATACAGCTGGCCCTCATGTGACACATGGTCTAAGGGGCAGGGGACACCCTGGCCAGCACCCAAGCAGCTCCCTCCTGCTTCCCACGGTATGGGCACACACAGAGGGAAGAGCCCAAGTCCCTCCAAGGGCTGTGGGAGGGTGGTCCTGCTCTGCACAGAGTGTCCATGGGGCTCCCAAGCCCCAGGCCCCTCTGAGGGAGTCCTCCCTGCCATGAACACAGCTGTGGGGCAGCACTGCCCACCTCGCTCTGGGAAAGGCCAACTCCAGCCTTCGGAGGAGCCCTGGTACACCAGGACAGTGCCATGGCAGAGCAGCCCTGTCACCCCTGTGCCTTGCCAGCACAGAGCTCGTGGCCTGGGGACAGACACTCACCTTGACACAGAAGAGCACGGTGACAAAGAACACGGACACCAGGAGGAAGAGGAAGAACATGAGGAACCAGGCGCTCCAGTGCAACCAGTTGCTGAGGCCCATCATGTGCATGTACTCCTGTGGGAGGTCACAGTGTCACCCAGGGCTGCTCCCATGCACCCTGGGCATGGCCGGGGCGACCTGGAGGTGGCTCTGCCCCGCAGCACAAGTGAGGAGGTGGCAGCCTCAGGTGCCACCAGGGTGGTCCCTGCACAGCCACCAGCCCGGCGTGGTTGTCCCCACCTCCCTGGACAGGGCTGCCACCACCACAGAACATGTCCCCAGAGAGACAAGCTGAGCCCAAACCCACAGCAGGGTGCCAGCAGTGCCACCAGGGCCACCCAGCAGCAGGCAGGACACCCAGGGCCTGGGGGAAGCCAAGCCCTGCTGTTGCAACCGCACAGCTGAGCCCCAGCCACCCCCACAGCACACACACACACGGGGCTCTACACTCAAAAGAACAAAAATCTTCCTTCCCACACGCTGAACTCCTGAACCCACAAACTCTGGAACCCACAAGTGTTGCCCTCTCTCCCAGCCCAGGAGAAATACCACCCCTGTGGTCCAGCACCCTCGGCTGCACAGCGAGGAGAGCCAAGTCTCATCCCAGCAGCAGGATTAGCAACATTCCTCCCTGGGGCTCGTTAATCCACTGCCATCCCCACCTCCTGCACTGGCTCCGAACCCAACGGGGATTTTGTTCCTAATTTAAAGGCATCACCCACTAGGAAACACCACAGAGGGAGGGAGGCACCCAAATGTCCCACTGCTCACCTTCAGCTTCTTCTCCTTCTCGTGGACGACAGCACGGACGATGTTGAGCGAGGTGTAGGTGAAGCTGAGCATAAGCAGCAGCGGCAGCTGGTTCTGGATGGCCAGGAGGAACAGGTCGTTGACGTAGGCGGGGAAGGGGAAGCGCTGCACCACCACTGTGATGTTCTCCAGCAGGCTGGCAGAGCTGGCACTGGCGTGGTACTGCATGATAGCCCTGTCCACGGCGTGCTGCACCGCCAGGAAACCCTCCCGGAGATAACCTGCACGGCAGGAACGACACAGGAATACACACAGCCCTGGGGTCCGGAGGAGAACAGCCTTTGAGGGGAGGACTGCTTGGGAAGAGGAACAGGGACCACAAATGCAGTGTGGAGGAAAAGCAAAAAAGCAGGACTACGACACAGCCCTGCAGACACAGCGGGGCTGGGGAAGGATGGGCAGCAAATCACAGAATCACAGAGTGGTTCAGGTTGGAAGGGCCCTTAAAGCTCATCTCGTTCTACCCCCTGCCATGGGCAGGGACACCTTCCGCTAGCCCAGGGACACTCTCCAAACCACTCTCTCTCATAACCAGCATTTAGAAGGAGCTGGAAGGAATACTCAGTTTAGGCCACGTCCTGCAGCATGGCTGTATTTTATAAGGGGGAGATTCTCTGTCACCATCCATCACCACAAGTCACTGAGCCTGTATCTGGTCCCTTTTTCCTTGTAAACCAAGGGAATACAGGATACCCCACAGGCTGTAGGAAGGAAGGACATACCCTGTGACTCACATATGGGGCTTAAATTTTTGTGCACTAGAAAACAGTGAAAAAAATTTTCATTTCCCAATAGAATCACGGAATCTCCCGAGCTGGAAGGGACCCACAAGGATCATCACTCCTGGACCTGCACAGGACACCCCAACAATCCCACCCTGTGCCTGAGAGTGTTGTCCAAATGCTCCTGGAGCTCTGGCAGCCTTGGGGCTGTGCCCACTGACCTGGGGAGCCTGTTCAGTGCCAACCACCCTTTGGGGGAAGAACCTTTCCCTGAGATCCAACCTGAGCCTGCCCTGACACAGCTTTAAGTAACAAAATAAACTTAAAATAGCTTATTTTTAAGAGGGATTGCTGCCAGGTGTTATCTAAAGAAGAACTCAAATTCTCTTACAAAACCTGAAATGAGCATTTTGAAAGTCACTTGGTTACAATGACCCTGAGAGAGGAGATAAAAGTGGGAATATGAGATCGGGAACGGCGTTTGATATGAACTCATTTACTGAGCAAACACTCTGGGGCTCAGGTTTATTTACACACCGGGACCAAAACCTGTTTGCCCACTTCCTCACACTCTCACTCTCCCTGGATATGGATGAAGGGAGAAACCCCACTGGGGGAAATATCCCCTCTGCCACCTCAGGGGAGGCTCCCAAGAAAGCCAGTCCTAAGCCAGCGGCAGCTCCAATGTCCCCTCTGGCTCCTGCTCTGCCAGTGGTTTGGCTGCCCTTAAACACCTCAAACCACAGAACTGCTCTATTTACTTTTCAAGTGCTTAAACAGCACCATAAACACTGGGCAGTCTGGATCGTGAAATAAAATTTCCATTAAATTAGAAATGGAAAAAAAATTAAATTTTAAAACAATTCATGTATGTTAAAATTTATTCTCATCCAGCCCTGGTCAGCAGAGGTGCCCAGAGGCCAGCAGTGCCTGTGAAGTCACAGGATAAAACTGAAATAAAGAATATATATAATAAATATAACAAAAGTGTGAATATATTTAAATACTATTTAAATGATAAAGAAGAATTTAAATATATAAACTTAGTTTTAAATGAAATTTAAATAATGAATAAACACATGAGAATAAATATATAAATATAAAAATCAAATATATAACAAATCATTAAATAATTAATAATTTAACTAATATTTTAATACAACTATTTTTAAATATGTCATTATTTGATGAATTGTTTATATATACACTGACAGAAACTGAATATAAAGGTCCATATAAATATTTTAAAACTTAATTATTTTTAAATTAATAATGGTTTACACACACATTTATAAAAATTTAATATAAATACCTACATAAATGATTACTGAATTACTTGTCTGTATTTATACAAATTTACTATTTATATAAATATGAATAAATATTTGTTTGGCTTGTACTTATATATAGCATATTATATTATATAAAATATTACATATATTAAATTATATTTTATATCTAGTACTGTATTATAACATATTATATTATATATTATATTATATGTTATATATTATATATTGTATATTATATATTATGCATATTATTATAGTGCATATTAAAATTAGATATTCTGTAAATGTAATACTGGCATAAATACAAATAAATAGTTCACTATAATTAATTGAATTTAATTTCTTGTTAAATTTAACCTATTTCTTCAAAGGCTCAGAGCCTCGGTGACCCCCTGGCAGGGCTGAGCCGTGCCTGGGGGGTGACCCTCCTGTCCTTGGCCATGCCCCAGAGGGGGGGTGACCTCACCTGGTGTCCCTCCATCGGCAAACTTGGCCTCCCGCGGCCCGGGCAGCTGGAAGAGCGGGAACAGGTAACTGGTGTGCCAGTCCCGGTCCAGGTTGGGGTTCAGCCCCGTCTGCTCGCTCCGCGGCGCGTTCCTGGGGCTGTACTTGAAGCGCAGCTCGTACTCCACCTGCGGGGAGCGCACGGCGGTGGCACACGCGGGTGACCCCCGGTGTGTCCCCACACCCCCCGTCCCAGGCGCTCACCTGCAGGGGCAGCGGGGCCGTGCTCTGCGGGAAGCGGTGCCGGAACACCACGGCGGCCAGGACGCTGCCGGAGCGGTTGTCCAGCCTCACGTAATCCTCAAAGTCCTTCTCCGAGGCAAAGCCCTGAGCTGTGGAGAGGGAAAACACGGAGATGCAGGAACAAGGCACGGCAACACACCATGGATTGACGCTCAGCCACCAGGACACGAGGGATGCTCCGTGCCTGCTGTCAGACACAGGCAGTCATACGGGATGCTGGAACTGTACCCTGGGCATGCAGACATTCCTCCTATTTGAGAGCAGGAGTCAGCTCTTCCAGAGAAAATCCTAACACTTTGGAACACCAAGTGCTAAAATTTTCTGTGCCTCAGGATTTCCAAAAATATTCCTTCTCGGGGAAGCGCCAGCCACTTTCTTTAGCTATTTTAGGGCAACATTTTTGTAGATGGAAACTGCAAAAAAAGCCACCATACATCAACCCAAAATCCTGTTGTTTTAGTGGAAAAAAAAATCAAACCATTGCCTTGAAGTTCTGAAAAAAATTATATGTCCCAGGAACAGAGCATCAGGATTTAGAAACAGTCACAGAATGGTTTGGAATGGAAGACCTTAGAGATCATCCTGTTCTATCCCCTGCCATGGGCAGGAACACCTTCCACTACACCAGGTGAATCCAAGCCCTGCCCAACCTGGCCTTGGACACTTCCAGAGATCCAGGGGCAGCCACAGCTTCTCTGGGCAACCTGTGCCAGAGCCTCCCCACCCTCACAGGGGAGAATTTCTTCCTAATCACAGAATTATGGAATGGTTTGGGTTGGAATGAACGCTAAAGCTCATCTCTTTCCACACCCCTGCAATGGGCAGGGAACCTTCCACTAGACCAGGTGGCTCACAGTAACAATTCCTAGGAATTTCTGGGGAGGAAGGAGCAGCCCTGGCCCCGCTCACCTCTGATGTTGATGGGCAGCGCTCTCTCCACTGCCTCGGCGATGCTCCGGATGGCGCTGCTGTTGGAGGGGACATAGGCCAGCTCCCAGGGATTGCTGGGGTGCCGGGAGGAGAAGAAGCTGGGCAGGTCATCCACGGACTCGGTGGGGTACAGGGTGGCGTTGGGGTGGCTCACGGAGTGCACCCGGTGCCGCAGCGCGATCAGGATGGCGGCGAAGAGCAGCGGCAGGCACACCTCGATGAGGGTCACCAGGATCTGCCGCTTCTGCGGGGTGGGAAAAGAGACACAAACACAGGTGGAAGTAGAGAAAAGATATCATGTATCTTTATATAGATATCTGTCAGTTACCTACCTAAACATAGATACCTATATGTATATAGAGAGATACAAAGAGAGAAAAAAGAAGATGGAAACACAGAAGGTAGATCAGCACAGTAACAGGCTCAGGGCATGGAAACACCAACAAGCAGTAGCATCTTGCACTGCACAAGGTTTCACAACCTGGGTTTTTCCAGAGCCCCGGAATGATGTGGCACTGGTTCCCACATCCTTCAGCACTCTCCAGCCAAGGTGTCCCCTACCCTCAGCACCTCCCTGGCTCAGACCACCCTCCATTAGAGCCTTCCCCACAATACTAGAGGTTGAATGATCCCAGCTGGTTGGTTGCCCTTCCCCTCTGCCCTGGGGCTCTGCTGAGTGCAGCAACACCGCTGGAACCAGTGAAGCTTTTCCAGCTGGAGCTGAGCAGCTGCAGGCAGCAGAATATGGGATCTGCATCCCAGGATGGGGCCTGGCAGAGCCTCTGGCTACAGGACTGGGATCACTGCAGCACAGCAAGAATACCCATGGGCTCAGCCTGCACCCCAAGCCCTGCCTGCACTACAAATGGTGGCTCATTACTTTTTAATTGAAGTTCAAGCACTGGGCAATGAACTCAAGCTCAGAGAGTAGAACTCGCAGCTGTGCCAGAGTACGACCCTCCAGTGGCTTCCCTCAGGGCCGCCCCTCCTGCAAAATTCCCAAATTCCCACTAGCTAATAACACACACCAGCAATGCATGTTCATTAGCATCCAACACAGGTTAATTAGCATTTAAAACTGCTCATCCCAGAGGAACCGGGGTCACCTGACAAACGTGGTCTAGTGGACAATATCCCTGTCCATGGCAGGGGATTGGAATGAGATAGTCCCTTCCAACTGAAACCATCGTGGGATTCTGGGATTCCCTCCTGCAAACTGAGCTCCCTTCACACCAGCCCAGGCACAAGAGCAGACAGCACTCCCAGCCTCAGCCAGGGCAGTGACAGCCCAGAGATGTCCCTGGCCACAGGGATTCACTCTGCTCACTCAGAGCATGTGCCCAGAGCAGAAGCAGCAGTATTAACCTCTTCTGAAGGCTCTGGCTAATTCAGGCTTTACAAGACACAGGGATTTTCCACCTCCCCTCTGCCAGGCTGCAAAAAGGAGCACCACCAGGCAGGAGGAGCACCAAGAGTTTCACTCTCACAACTCTGCTGTCTCAGCAACTGGATTTCATCCAGCAGCAAGTGGGCAGGCTCAGGTGGGCACAGTGTCCAGTGGGGCATGAAGGCAGCCCTGAGCACAGCCCAGCCATCCCAGGAAGAGAGACAGCTCCACAGCAGCCAGGGTGAACGGGCCCTTGGATGGTTTGTCAGGAGGGGTACAGGGGTGTAAAGCCACATTGCCATCACCCTGGCTGTCAGCACCCACTGCCAAAGCCAAAAGCCCCTCTAGGGCTTGCTGCGGGAGGAGCAGCCCGCTCTGGGCAGGCAGGGAAAAAGGAGCTTTTCCAACAGCCACGCTCGTAAAAGCAGACATTGCAGATGCCTGATGGTTTTATAACTCCCTGCCCCCCTCAACTTGCAGGCTAATACACATTCACCAGCCCTGCCAGGAGTCATTTAAGCCGTGTATTCCAGAGGTGACAGGAACACTCATCCGTAATCACCACCTCCGCCTGGCCGGGGCTGCCCCAGCTCCAGGCGAGCCACGTGTCCCAGCATCGTCCCCTCGGCAGGACAAGGGTGGCGTGGCAGCTCTGTGCCTCCATCGGGAGCAGGACTCATGGTTGTATCCCGGCACAGCAGATCTGAGTCAGCTTGTGGCCTTGGAAAACACGTCGAAACGAGCCCCCGCCTCGGGGCACACCCAGAAAACGATGCTATTCCCCTGCAGAGGGGATGGGGGACTGTCCTGCGACAGGGGATGCACCAGAGGGGTTTGCAGGCCTGGCCATCACAGAGCAAATCATTCCTGCTGCCGGTCCCGATCCCCTCCCAGCCCTGCTCCCTGCTCCCTGCTGGCGGGGAGGTCGGGCCCAGCCAGCCCTTCCCTCTTCCTTCGGTTTATTTTTACAGCAGCGCCGTGCTGAGCTGCAGAAGGGTAATTGAAAGAGTAAAGCCGGGCTGCAGCCACCTCTGCTCCCTCCTCTTCCGCCGTGCTGTGCCAGGGCTGGCTCCGGGGCCCGGCGGAGCCGCAGATCCGCCCAGGAACATCCACTTAAAGGCGCTGCGGCCACGGCCAGTGCCAGCGGGACACTGCCGGCACCAGGGGCCCAAAATCCCTCAGCACCAACCGGCTGCCAGGCAGGGAGGAGGGCTGGGAGCAGCTTCATATTTTTAAGAGCTCTAAAAGCTGCTTCTGAGAGTAAATGGAGGGGGAAAAAAAGCGCCCAGGGCCCTGGTGGGTTTGGAGGCAGCGGCACCGGCAGAGGAGGGTGTGCAAAGAGATAGGTCAAGAAACCCTCTTTACACAGGAGGTACGGGGCTTATTCTGTCCCGGGAGAAGGGGAGCCGAGCTCATGGCCAGAGCACAGGAGGGGGATGTTGGGCACAGGGAAACCGAGGACACAGCCCTGCCTTTAGCTCCCGACACAAAAGCAGGACAACACCACAGGCACAGATAACCCAGTTTTCCTCCAAGAGATCCCCTGGGCGCGTGGGGGAGGTTTGCTGGAGGAGCCAGACCCCAGGCAAGCTGTGATACACCCCCGTTCAGCGGTGTCAGAGGCAGCCCCCGAGCACGGTGCCAGCCTTACCTGCAGGATGTAGTTCTTCCAGAGCAGCAGCCCAAACTGCCTGAGAACAACCATCCTCCCATCAGAAGGGGCCCAGCGCCGCCACCGCTGCTCCGCAGGACCCTGGAAGGGAGGAGAGAGCTGTGAGTGCCAGGAGCTGGTGGAGCTGGGTGGCAGGAGGGCAGCATCCTGCACCCAGCATCCCATCCAGCTCCAGGGAGCTCCCTGCTTCCAGCCTGGTGTCACAGCAGCTGGCTTGGTCCCAAACAAGGCAAAATAACCACTGTGTTTTCTCTCCAAGGATCCCTACTGACCCCTTAGAGCCAGATCCTGTGGTTTCTGGTATGGCTGTTCCCAGAGAGGGAAGCATCAGGCAGGAACAGCTTTCCTTGAGCTGCGAGAGCACAGTGTTACAAAACCAAAAACACCCGCCCAATAAAGGCCATCAAACCCCTGGCAGCCCATTATTTTGGGATGGGTTAAGATTTCAAGTTGTGCCTCCACCTCCTACCAGGTGAAGGGTTGGTTCTGCAACGTTCTTGGTGTTTTCCCAGCAGAAACTCTCCTCGGAGAGGCAAGGATCAGAAAAGGGCAGGGAAGTGCAAGGGAAAGCCTGTGCTTGAGGACATTCCACTGCCTCCTCCCCCTCTCAGGAAGCATCTGCCACTGCTCCAAGTTGTTTTTGTCTCCATTTGCGGTGGCATTTCCTGAGGGAGCACTGCTGTCCCACCAGGAGATGGGCAGGGATTTCAGGCTTGGAGGGCGGCACCGAGGAGGAAGGGGCAGCCCTGGCACTCTCAGAGCCTCCTGCCTGTGGTGCTGGACATGGGGCATCCCTGCCAAGCAGCCCCAGCCCCTGAGCACCGCAAATTCTGACTGGGCTAACCCGGATCACAGCAGTGCCCACCGAGCAGGCACCTGCTGGGATCAGCTCCAGAGCCTGGCAGCACTGAAAGCTGCCACAGGGACAAGGATGGACACGTAACCCACCAGCAACACCCTGGCAGATGCTCCACAGCCCGTTTTCCAGCCCTGGCTGGGATGGTATCAGCTCCGTGGATGCAGTCAGCACCCACCACCCTCAGCAGGGAGTTCAGAGTGTCACAGTAAGAGCAGGGGAGGTTGGTGGCCCAGCCCCGACCTCAGCTCCCAGAGCGGTGACGGTGAACGGAGAGCAGCAAGAGCAGGCTGAGACCACGGAGGGCTGCGGGCACAGGAACACCCACCCACCTCACCTGCCCCCTGCCACCAGCTCCTCGAGCCCTCCAGGAGCCTTCTCCTGCCCTGGCACACACCTTCCCAGCCCCAGCCCAAATTCAGGCATGTTCTCAGAGCACAGAAATACCACCTTCTCTTTGCCGCTCCATGCGCAGAAGACAGATTCCCACAACAGCAGGGACATCTGTGTTCGAGGATCTTCCTCCAGGCAGGAAAAAGCAGAAGAGATCTGCTGCTGCAGCCCAGAAAAGTCCATCAGAGCCCCCGCAAGTGGGAAAGGAACAGCAAAAGCGACCTGGCAAAGCTCATCCCAAAGTGCTGTGTCTCCAGCTGACCTCTGGTCCACTCGTGCCCAAGCAGAACTGCCCACACTCTGCCAAAGGACCCCTCAGCAGGTCCCCCAGCCCACACACGCCCACACCCCACACAGAGCAGCACCCGACACGCCTCCAAATGAGCCCCCCAGGAGCAGAAACCTTCCTCACGCACCCCCACGAAGGGAATTCAGAGCAACCAAGGGAATCAAAGTTTTGGCTCACTTTAAAGAGGATGAACGTGGCGGTTCAGGCTGGAGTTGGGTGCTGCCCTCGCAGAGATCCCAAATCCTCTCACTCCACCGCACCCTCCAACACAATCTGCCCCCCCACCAGCCGCCCCCGCGGGTCTTACGCTGCCGTCAGGGCCGGTGCTTTGCTGGGAAAAGGTCAAGTAGCTCTTGGGCAAGACAAACACTATGCAAAGACAGAAACCCCCATTACTGCCAATAAATGTTTTCCAAGTTTTTAAGTGTTCCAAGAAAACTTGTTCTGGACCTTTCGCTCGCTGGAGGATGAGAGGAGGAAGAAGCTCAGTTACAACAGGGCTACTCTTACTGGATTTGAGAGCAAAAATGGTCAGGTTTTGGGCATGCACAGAAACGATTTTTTTTTTTCAACCCAAAAGAGAAAACCTGTTTTGGAAGGTGCTGCCTGGATCAGGCCCGAGATGCCCATGACCAGAGACAGCCCAGGCAGGGCCCAGGGTCCATGCCTGGGACCACCTTCAGCGGGACAGGACGGCTGTGCCCTGATGGCTGATGATGGCCTCGGAGGTGCCTCGCAGGTCGGGCTGTCCCCTCCAGAGATGCTCCTGCCTGACCTCAGCACTATGAGATGAGACTGAATTTCCCAGCAAGAGGCACAGACAAAGATCCAGGGGAAGAGAGAGACGATCACCACCAGCTTCTGGGAGAACAACCCAGTTCCTCTCCCCCTTACTGGAAATACCCTGCTCTCCATGCCTGACCACGGCAGGAGGAAGAGTCTACTAACTATGTGACTGTGGACTCGCCCTGGCCATCCCCAGGGAGCTCAGCAAGGAAGGAGAGCCTCCTGCCTGCCCCGCACGAGTGGGTACCAGCGTGGTGCTCACCACCTGGGCCCCCAGCCCCTGCTGCAGTGCCGAGCTGTGCCGGGTAACGTGGCAGCACCAGCTGCCAGCCGGGACCGGAGCTCTCCTGCCAGTGGATTTAGACGAGGACAGGCTGAGGATCGGCAGGGATCAAGGCCCCAGCATCCTACCTCCTGACCCACTTCCAGCCGGGAGCTGGCCGTGCCTGGCCGCCTTCTCAGCAGAAAGGGCCGGGCGGGCCGAGCAAAGGCCACGTGCTCCCGGGAGCTGGCAGTTATTTTAGAGCACACGCCGCATCCCTGCTCTTCTGATGTCCTGTTCCCATAGAAACAAGCCCTGGGAATGGCAGACGTTGCCTTTTTTTATATAAAACCGGCGTTTCTCCTGCCGGTTTGCAGAGGCCCCGTGTCACCCCCAGGGGACGAGCTGCAGACCCTGCAGGCGCCTCCACCTCCGGCCCTGTGAGGACCACGCGGTGTCCCAGTGCCCTGGGGTGGTGGCATCACACCCCTGGCGAGAGCTGTCAGTCCCCGGGGGGGTTCCACGCTGCCGCTGGAGCAGGAAATGCCTCTCTGCTCCCTGCAGTGTTTGTGTTGGAAATTAAAAGCACGAGCAGCCACTTTTTAGGGCCAGTGTTTTCAGGAAGAGCGAGTGATTTCCGACACGAGCACATCCAAAAGGCCCCTGGTCCTGCAGTGAACAACCAGGGCCAGCAGCCACCAGACCAGCCACTCTCTTGCTGGGGTGTTTTCTCCTTCTCACCGTTCACAGAGATGTGGGAGTCACAAAACAGCCAGGCCATAAAAACCTCACCTTGGTTGTGCAAACAGCAATAAAACTTTCTAGGAGGCTGCAAGCCCAGCTGGGTGCTGCAGGGACCGAGCACCCAGTGACCTCACAGCCCTCTGCAAACCCAACTCCCAGTGCCCTACAGATCCGGTTTTCCCTAGACAGGAACTTCAGGCCTCAAAATAAAGAAGTAAACACCAGCAGTGCTGGGGGTGGGTCCTGTTTGCAGAATGAGGGGTTGGTTTGTGGGCTGCTGCCCTGCAGTGGGGCACAGGGGGGTCGGTGGGCATAGGGAGCCTGTCGGGCTCCAGGGCTGGGTCTGTAACAGCCTTTGTGCTGGGGCAGCAGCAGGCAACAGGGGACAAAGCTGCTGCAAGAGCTGGTCAAACCCTTTCCCCTAAGAACACCGGCACTGGTTTGCCCAGCGAGTTTGTAATTGCCTGTAAAAAAGCAAACTCTCCAAATTCAGTGGCATCATGGATTTAACAAAAGAACAAGGTCTGGAGCCCAACGACTGTGTTTCTCGTGTCCCTGTCCAGGGAGGGGGCATCCCTTCTACTTGCTTTTTAAACCCCTCCAGGGATGGTGAGTCCACCACTGCCTTGGGCAGCCTGTGCCAGTGCCTGACCACCCTCCAGGGGAAGAAATCTCCCCAATATCCAATATAAACATCTCCTGGTGCAACCTGAGAACATTTCCTCTGGTCCTATCCCTTGTTTTCTGGGAGAACGCACCGACCCCCCCCCGGCTTACCCCTCCTGTCAGGGAATTGCAGAGAGAGAGAAGCTCCCCCCTGAGCCTCCTTTTCTCCAGGCTGAGCCCCCCCAGCTCCCTCAGCTGCTACTGCTGCTCCAGCCCCGTCCCAGCTCTGTTCCCTTC
>JAWWES010000035.1:973345-991120 GCA_035583135.1 Lophotriccus pileatus | reverse complement strand
CCCCGCTCGCCCCGCAAGCCCCGGCCCGGCCCGGCCGCGCCGCTCCCCGCGGGCACGGTGCTGGCGGACCAGGGCGGGCGGCGCTGGCGGCTGCTGCGGCTGCTGGAGCAGGGCGGCTGCGGGCTGGTGTACGAAGGTGCTGTGGGGCCCGGGGAGGGGGGCCTGTCCCCGGCTGTGGGTTCGGGGTGGGTGGGGGGGGCTGTCGGGACGTCCCTAAACCCCCAGAAGCGTAGAGGGGGTGGCACTGGGATGACACCGAGTGTCCGCCGGGCTGGCAGTGACCCACAGGCCGGCAGGGTCCGGCATTCACGGAATATCCCGAGCGGGAAGGAACCCACAAGGACCATCCAGTCCAACTCCTGGCCCTGCACAGACACCCCAGCAATCCCACCCTGTCCATGAGAGCGTTGTCCATACACTCCTGGAGCTCTGGCAGCCTTGGGGCTGTGCCCACTGCCCTGGGGAGCTTGTTTAGTGTCCAGCCACCTTCTGGGGGAAGAATCTTTCCCTGAGATCCAACCTGATCCTGCCCTGACACAGCTTCATACCGATTCCCTCGCTGGGCATCCACCGTCAGTGATTCTGCCACTGCTAACAAGACTGAGCCAAGGCCTGGCTGCTCTGTTATGAGGAAATGCCTGTCATTAGGGGCCACACTTCCTCTTTCTGGTTTTTTAGGTCCAAAACCTAATTGCTGGCAGCACTGTGCAAGAGTTCTGTGTTGTAGGTGGTGTCAGTATCCATTAAATGTCAGTTCTGTATTCTCAGCCTGTTTTGGGTGCTAAAAGAAAGCAGCTCCATCATGTGGACTGCTACTCAGCTGTTTAGTGACTGCTGATCCTTTCTCTCCAGTCTGATTGTAAACTTCTGAAGGGGAGTTTTTGATCTTATTCTCTATTGTTAACTTGGAAACTGTACAGGGAGAGTTTTTTCCATTACCAAGTTTGGCCTGATATTTGGCTTTACTTTCTTTTTCATTACTTAAGCTGTTGCATAACAAAGTCTGAGCACCCATCAATGTTTTTAAAAAGATGTGATAAAAGTGAAAATCGATAGTGGAGGGTGCTTTTATAGATACAAGTTTTGGGTGACCTGTGTCTTGGTCAAAGAACAGGAAAAGAGGAACTGCCCCAAGGCCAAGTCAAGGGTGCAAATCCTTTTGGAGAAGTGAGGCCACGTACAACTCCGAGATCCATACAGAGCAGAGGAACTTTGGCATCTCTTACAGACTTGCCAAACCACAGAGTGAGCTGGAGGGAATGCTCAGCAAATGAATTTGGGGGTGCCTTTGAGATTCCACTAATGATCTGTCCTTTACATACCCCTCAAAGCCCCCCCCCCCCTGTAGCCATGCCCAGATGCTTCTTGACTTAAGCAGAACTGCACTCGCAGCATGTCAGGGTGCTGAGCTCCTGGAGCAAGGTAAGAATGATTTTGTAGTGATCTGGGAAGGCGCTGCCACAGAGGATGCTTTGTAAAGCCCAAGTGAAAGAAGCAGAGGATGAGTAAATCCAGCTGCACAGGCTGCATTTAATGATGCAGAACCTCTTTTCCGTGCTCCTGTAACCACATCTGTTCCATCCTTCCACAGCGCAGTCAGCATCTGGAACCTGCCCTCAAAAGCAAAGCTACTCCCTCAAACTTGTGAGTTTTGATCTGTTTGGGTAAGGAATAGTGCATAGAGTACTGTGTCCTGACTGTTGTCTGGGAGTGTCCCAGGAATTCAGAGGGAGTGGTCACACAGGCCCCTGCCAGCTTAGGGATGGATATAACCTCCTGAGGGTGCTGTGCTTGGAGTTCAGTACAGGTTTGCCCTTCCACTAAAGATGTTAAGGAAATAGATATGAGGATCAAAATAACCCCAAAGACAATCACAGAAAGTTGCTGCCTTGATGTGCCAGGCTCAGTAACCTCCAGAACTGAATTGGGTGGTGTGAGGTGAAGATCTTGATTAAGGAATGTCAGACCAACTTCTCTCCTATATGGCTGAGGTCTGGGGAGACTGGACAGGTTGGAACTTGGTGCTGTGCTGACAAGCCAGCATGGAGACACTCCATAAGGCCAGAGCACACTTTTAAATCAAACAGGAATTATAGTTGGAGTTCTGAGCCGACTTTCCAGGCACTTGTCAGTACCTTGGGTTCTCCAGAAATGTGTCATTTCCAGGAATAGCTGTTCTGTGATGGAAATTCAGGATTGAGTTTCAGTAGCTCACAAACCAGAGCAGAAAGACTGTTTTCTTGTCTGCTGTGGCTCTTGGGCTTTGCTGGTCTGTGGGAGGGCCAGTGCTGATGGATGGTCTGTGGGGCTCTTACAGGCACTTCAGTAATCACTCTGCCTTTTGTCAGAGGAGATGTAAGAGGATGGACAAGGAATACAGTGTTGATGAGAAAAGGCAGATAAGTGCCACAAAACTAGAACCAGTAGATGGGAAACTGTAATCACTTCTGTAGGCAGCGCTCCCAACTCCTCTCTTTTGCACTTTTTGACATCTTTTGGATTTTGCTTGGTAGTCTGCTGATGCCACAGCCCAGCCCTTGTGGTTGCAGAGCACTGTGGGGTGTGATAAGGCACAGGAGAGCATTTTAAGGCTCAGATGGGCTTACCAGGCAAGGTGCAGAGTGAAATATCCTCTGGGACATGGTTTCTGTGTTGTCTGGAGTTTGCTGATCCTCCAGTTGGGTATCAGACCAGCTAGAATATAACACTGCTGCTTCCTCCTCTGCATGATAGCAGCTGCCCTGAGTTAGTTTGTGTGTTGAATATCTATGTGTGCGTAGGCAAACACAGGCATACTGAGTGCAAACTGTGTGCATTTGGGGTCACTTAATGGTGCCAATATCTTAAATATCACAGATACAGACATTTTAACTTGTCTCCCTTTCTGACAGCTAGAATGAAGTGTTACAGCTCTCTGTTGAGAACTGCCTGTTTGCAGAAATGCCCTCATCCCTGCTGTGACTAGAAGGTCACCTCTGGCTCCCTTTAATGTAACAGCTTTGGGACTAGAGCTCACTGCAGGCTGCCAGACGGGCTGCAGTGCCTGGCTGTCCTTCACCCACAGACAGCTGTAAATGGCACTGCTGGAAGGGCCACTCCCCTGTTCCGTGCTGATGCTCAGAGTTTATGTGGTTGTTAGGGGCAGCACTGAAGAGTGAACCAAAACACCTGAGCTCTCTTAATTTTTTTAGGGGGGACATTGCTCTCTTTAAAATGGTTAGTGAAGGTCCTGTAGCAATCTTGCCCAAGTTGCCCTTTTCAGCAGGATGTGTGTGGCTGAAATAATGCTCTTCCTTCCTGTTCCCTTTAGGATGCCAAAGATGGGAGGATATACAATGAACAGAATTTCTTCCAGCGAGCTGCCAAAGCGGGCACAGGTTGGTGCTTCTCAGGAGGGCAAGGACTAAGGACAACTGGCATCCCTCTCTCACCAGTTCCACGAGTCTCTCAGAAGGCCAGGAGAAACTCATTCCCTGCTCAGTCAGTGCTGAGGAATTTAGCCACGAGCCAGCTCTCCCAGCAGTGTGTGCTGTGGAACACTGCAGTACTGGCATTTTGAAGCTTTCTTGCTCTACCCACTCTGTCTTGATGTCCCTGGGAGCTGTCCTGCCCTGCAGCCTCACCCACCTTGGCTCCCCCTCTCTCCTGTGCATCTTCCATGGGCAGTTCTGTCAGCTGCTCCCTGGTACTGACTCCATTGGCCCCAAAACCTGAGCAAGAGCAAAGCTACCCAGAGAATGTGGATGCGGGTGGTGGAGGAATTCATGTCAAACCTGCACTTCAGGGAGGACTGTAGAAATCTGCTTCTCCATCCCCCTCTTCCTCCTCTCTGCTTGTTTTCCCTAGCCCTGTGGCAACTCCTTTGCCGGCTCTGGTGTTCCCAGTATCCTCCCTGGGATGGGAGGGAGCCCATTCTTGCTCTGCTGTTCCATTCAATGCTGTGCACATTGATGTGCTAATACCCACCCACATCAGGCTGAAATTCTGAGGACAGAATCAGGATGAGAGAGGTTTCCAAGCTGTCAGCTGCCCAGGGCAGAGCAGACCTTCAGAGGTCTCTGAGCATTTCCTCCTGGAGCTCCTCAGCAGCTTCTGCTGCCCTGTGTGTTTTTTTCGCCCTCTGCAGTGGAGAAGTGGAAGAAGTGGCACTCTGTGCCTTTGCTGGGCATTCCCAATTGCGTTGGCTTTGGACTGCATGCAGACAGCTACAGGTGAGGGGACTGTGAACTCTTGGGCCATCTTTGTGAGCGTTCCCTCTCCTCCCCTTGCTGTCTGTCAGTCCTCTTGTCAATGTTCACTGGGCTCCTGACCTTATGCACTGCTCCTGGATAATTTATTGAATGCTTTGCCTCATTGTCCTGTTTCCTTCAGTCCTTGTGTGGCTGGTGAAACCATGGCTTTTGCTGCTGCTGCCCCTCAAGCCAGGGGACACCTTATTCTGGTCCTTTACACTTAACACAAAGAGGAGACTCAGGTTGTGTATCTGCAACACAAGACCAGCACATCTGTCTCCTCTGTAAGAAGTTTTCTCTTGTCAAAAGTCAGGGAAGTGTTTGCCCAGGTCAGCTTGGAGTTGAAGTGGGATCTAATGGATTGATGGACAAGTGTCTGTTGCAGGGTTTCCAAAGCAGGAAGGTGCTGCCATGTGCAAAACCCTTTTCTCTTGTAGGTTTTTGGTGTTCTCTGACGTGGGGCGGACTCTTCAGTCGGTGCTGAGTGATGGCCTGAACCTCCTGAGGGAGAAGGCAGCGTTTCAGATTGCAGTCCGGCTGGTATGTGGAGAGCCAGTTCTTCCTAAGAGACTTTTTTAGAAAACAGCTGTAACTTCCTTCCAGATCTTTCAGAGCTGTTTTAAAGCTGCTCCAGGGGCTTGGTTGGGATCTCTAAGTAGCATCTTTTTAGCCCCTTGTAAATTTAATTATCATCCTTTGAGTGTTGTATTACCTTGAAGGAATTTGGGATAAGGAGAGCGAGAGAAACCTGACCCTTGAACTTGGAGGCTGTGAGCTGGTGCTTTTAGTGCTCCTCCTCATGGCTGTGGGGAGCTGGGGAGGGTCCAGCTCACTGATAGCCCGGATGCTGCAGGAGCCTGCGTGGGTCTAATAGGCTCCCCTCTGTTTATTCCCAGCTAGACTGCCTGGAGTACATCCATGAGAACGAGTATGTGCATGGGGACATCACTGCTGAGAACATCTACCTGAACCCAGCAGACCTCGCACAGGTAGGGAGCAGGAGCAGGGCTGGCAGCGAAGGTGGCCTTGGGAAATGGGGCAGGAGAAGCCCTGAGCAGGGCAGGGCAGCAGAGCAGAGCTCAGGCAGGCTCTGTGGTGCAGGACTGGGGGCTGCACTGAGCAGAGTGACCCCCCAGCCGCTCAGGGGGAGCTGTTGCTGTGCCGCAGGTGACCCTGGCTGGCTATGGCTTTGCGTTCCGGTACTGCCCCGGCGGGAAGCACGTGGCTCAGCGGGAGGGCAGCAGGACCCCTCACGAGGGCACCCTGGAGTTCATCAGCCTGGACAGCCACAAAGGTGCAGGTGGGTCTGGGTTCCTGGCACAAGCTGGAGCTATTCCTGTGGCAGTGCTCCCTGGAGCTGGGGCTCCCCACTGGCATTGCTGTCACTGCTGCTTTCCGGGTCTTCTCTTGTACCAGGAATCAGCTTCCAATTTGGGCTCTTCACTCCTGCCTCTCTCTGGGCTGCTGTGCCTGTCCAGGTCACTCAGTGACTGCAGCAGGGATGTTCCTGCTCCATCTGGAGCCTTGGCTGCTACAGGCGTGTGAGGAATAGAGAACAGGGCCCTTCATGCTGGCTTAGCAGGGATCTGTTACAAGCCAGGCTGGATCCTGCCCAAAACAGATTTGCAGCAGGCTCTGCTCTGACCTTGAAGCAGTGAAAGCTGGAAAGGCATTTAAATCCCAAAGTCATTTTGGTTGGAAAAGACCTTTAAGATCATTGAGTCCAACTGTAAACCCTGCACTGCCAAGGCCACCCATGTCCCCAAGTGCCACATCCATGTGGCTTTTAAATCCCTCCAGGCATGGGGACTCCACCACTGCCCTGGGCCCTGTTCCGAATGAGCTGGTCCCTCTCCTGGTTGGGATGTGACTGCTCTCTCCCAGTGTTCAGCAAATCTTCCTCCAGAGGCTGGAGTGCGAGTTATCAGGCTCCCGGAAGTGTTGATGTGCCAGAGCACATCCTTAATGGAGCACTTGGATTTCCTTACTTCTGCCCCTTCATGAGTGACATGTGAATGTCTCTTCCCATCAGGACCATCTCGCCGGAGCGACTTGGAATCTCTGGGCTACTGCCTTGTAAAATGGCTCTGTGGCTTCTTGCCTTGGTCTAACGTGCTGGACAGAGTAGAAACTGTGGTGGAGCAGAAGGAAAGGTAGGAGAAATTGTCTACTCCCTTGGGAAATGAGCAGAAAGCAGAGAGGGAGGTTTCGTGACTGAAATCCCTCAGTCCCAGTACCCCGTTGGGATGGGGTAAATCCCAAGGCTGAGCCTGGCCCAAGGTGTTTGATGAACCCCAGGTTCTGCTCCCTTCAGGACATGGCTGTCTGAATCCAGCCTGTTGGGGGTTTTTGTCCCTTTGCCAAAGGCAGGAGCTCCGGCGCCTGTTCCCCTGCCTCTCACGTGACAGCATCTGTGCTATTGCAGGTACAGAGAGGATGTGAAATGCCTTCTCCAACTGTGCTTCGGGCACAGATCCATTCCAGGTATGGGCTTGCTCTTGGTGGCAGCGGGACTCAGGGAAGGAGGACTGACTGTACCAGAGGCCAGAACCTTCTCTTGTGCCGGGCTGCAGGTCCAGGGTAGCTTCTGGTGGTGATGGTGACCAAGCATTGCATGAACTGGTTGGCAGGCTGGGAACAAATCCCTTTTTTTCTGCACAACAAAACAAGGAGGGCTGCCTCCCATGATCTGTTTCATGAGCCTTGCTGAAGGGACAGGTGTTCTGGTGGGTTTAAAAATGTACTGTTTGGGGCTAGAGGTCATTTCCCCATTCCGTTCTCTTGCCCAGAGAAGCTGTGGCTGCACCATCCCTGAAATGTCCAAGGCCAGGTTGGATGGGGCTTGGAGGTCTGTTGGAAGGTATCCCTGCCCAGGTATCCCACCCTGCAGGGGTGGGACTGGATGAACTTTCAGGTTCCTTCCAACCCAAACTCTCTTGTGATTCTGTTTTATTCTCTAATTCTATGATCTTGTCTTTGAGCTTCGTATTAGCTTTGGTTTGGGTTTCCTCTCTGTGCAGCTGCCCAGGGCGGGTGGAGGAGCTGCAGGGCGAGCAGAGGTGGCTGGGATTGCTGTGCTGATCCAGGTGTGACATCCCTTGCTTTGCAGAGACCCTGCAGAGATACCTGGAGCAGGTGATGGCTCTGGAGTATGAGGAGAAGCCTGACTACGAGGCTCTGCGGCAGCTCTTCAAGAAGGCACTGGAAAAGATGAAATCTTCAGCCTATGACTCTGTGGATGTCCCAGTGGTGCCCTAGGTGAGTGCCAGGAGCTGGGATGGCAGCACAGAGCTGGTACCTGCTCTCTGTGCCTGAGGACAGAGCAGCCTGTCTGTGACATCTCTGTAGGTGACACAGACCTGCTCCTCCTGACACATCATTCCCTATTGAGACACCAGGCCAGTGCTGCACAGAGCCAGGCTGAGCCTGTGTTTCCTCATTTTTTTCTGAAAATACTTGAAATGGAAGGACTAGAACAAGGGTTAATAAAGCAAAGGGCTGTGGAGGTGATAACAAAATGCAGACTCGTGCAATCTGGTAATTTTTTTAAGAGGACTGAGGCTCTGGGCTGTAGCCTTTGCTTTCCTTTCAGAAAGCAGGGTGTAGCTCTGGTTTTAGTGCCTCAGCCCTGAGGCTCTGGTGGCTCTCAAGCCCAAGTATTGTTTTAGACACGAGGCACCTCCAAGAGTGAGGCTTGGTACGGAGGCAGACCTGGTTCTAGCACAGGGCTGCATCAGGTGAGGCTAAGCATTCAGCAGCGGGAACACAGAGGCAGCTCCTCATCACGCCATTCCCTGTTCCTGGGAGGGGTTGAACTGATTAATCTTCCCCTTTTTTCTTTCAGATCAAGAGAACTTGCACAGGAAGAGTTCAGAGCTTTCTGCAGTGAGGCCTTTCCCACGGCTACTTTACTTTTACCAGTTTTAGAATGAGAGAGGTTTTTATAAGTGCTTTTCTTCCTATTTTAATGTGACCCAGTGCTGAAGTTTGAGGTGCTGCTGTATAAAGTTAATGTGAAGGCACTCCTGCCTGGCAAGTCAGGGGAAGCAGTAGAGCCATGGGGAGAAGGGAGATTAAATCAGGGACTTTTATCTTTTTTTAACTGGAATGGCAGAACATAGTTTTGTAATAAACGTTGTGCACAAGCACCCAAGGCTGCTGCTGGTTATTCGGTACATTCAAGGCCTTTCTGGGGCTGCTGTAGGGTCGTGAGGGTGGTTTAAGCTCCTTGTGATATTCATGTACGTAACCTCCAGGCAGTGCCACTGCAACTTAACCATCAGAACTCAGCTCAGAGCTAAACCTGACCTCATCCCCAACCATCCCAGCAGTTCTCCAGGCCCCAGGCCAGGGAATGAGGGGAAGGAAGAGCAGGAGCCACCTCTAGTACCAAAACAATTTTATAAAAAACAGTGTCAATAAACACTCACTACACTGTGTGTATCTGAACTGTTGCCAATGCCACAGTAACTTCTAAACGGCCCTGGAGTCCAGTTCCAGTGTTAACTTCAGGGACACCTCCTGGAAGTCTTGTACCTCGGTATTCCAATGTTCACCACGTGTTAAGGCACAGAAGGAATTTTCAGGCGAGGAAAACATGGCAACAAGAGAAGAGGCAAATGAGGTTTAAACCATATGAGAGGTAGGTAAGAGAGCAGCTCAGACCTGCAGTGAGCCTTCATTTACCTC
The DNA here is from genome assembly GCA_035583135.1 of Lophotriccus pileatus. Classification (NCBI taxonomy): domain Eukaryota; kingdom Metazoa; phylum Chordata; class Aves; order Passeriformes; family Tyrannidae; genus Lophotriccus; species Lophotriccus pileatus. The sequence goes on along the minus strand of JAWWES010000035.1, from coordinate 982,199 downwards.
TGGGGTTTTTCAATAAAAACCTTGTATCAGTGCAGCAAATGCCATAGACAGGAGAGGGGAGCTGAGGGAGACCTGGCCAGAATAAAAAGGCAGCACATCCTCAGAAGAGGTCTTTCAAGTGGAAGAATTCAAGCATAGTGTTACATTCAGAAACTTGAGATCCTATGTCAATTCACTTCATAGTGCCAGGCCTCAGAGGAAGCAAGGGACAGGACAGTTCTTTTTTATCACTAGGAGGGATGACAAAAGTGGGCTGAAAAATTTCATAGAGGAAGCTGAACCTTAGTTAGCAGAGGATCAGACAATAGGGGACATGTAAAAAAGGCAGCTGTGAAGGCAGGAAAGAGCCCAGATGGGAGCTACAGCAACACAGGACGGACAGGGCTGAGGGAAAGGGGTTGTTTTTTGGAGGTATTTACAATATTCACTATCATCCCTGTATGACTGCAAAAGAAACATGGTTTCCAGGAATCCTGGAAAAGTTAAATGCATGAAGAAATCAGAGGCTTAAGAAGCCCAAGTTCAGCCTCTCTTCAGTGTGTTCTGCCATGTTTTTCCTCTTGACTTGCCTCCTGTACAGGTCGTGAGGCAGCTCCCTGTTCATGGCACTGCCGGGGGGCAGTGCTGAGGTAGGTTTGGGGGCAACTCCAGGGCTGCCTCCCACAGAAGAGGTGGGACTGGCACTGTTGACAGAGGAGTAGCCCGAGCTCCCCTCTGGCTTGGGATTCCTTGGGGTGAGATGCTCCCCTGGCAGCTCCGTGTCCCTCTGGGGCGCTGCAGGCACATCCCAGTCCCTGGCGGGGCCGTCGTCGTCACTGGAGTCCTGCCCACAGTGCTCTGCGGGGTCCAGGTACAGCACAGTCACATCCAGGATCCCACTGGGACTGGTCACTGCAGGGGGAAGCACAGAAAGGGTCGTTTGCCCAAGTCCAGCACTAAGCAGGCACCCAGCACAGAGGCAAGCAGAACAAAGCCAAGCAAGAGTGTTCAAGTCTGTTCACACCTGGAGGGCAGAGCTCCAAGTCCACCCTCTTTTCACACAGTGTCTTCTCCCCCCTCAGACTATCTGGACTAAGATCTATTTACACCTAAGAGTACTTAGATACTTAGGAAAGAAGCAGCCAGGCCCAGAGTCAGTAAAACCAACAGCTAATTAGTGTTTTTAACACAGTGGGCTGTTCATGACATTTGGTGCACTGCAAACAGCCTCACTTGGAAATGCTGAGCAGCCACAAACCCCCTCGTCATGTTCTGAAGCAGTGCAGAGAAACAGATACCTCGGAGATAATTGTTAAACTAGAACCACCGGGAAGGGGAAGAGTTTTTCCAACCAGTCTTCAGCTGAAAGTTCAGGCATCTGGTGCCTGAGAAACAGTTTTAAGCAAAGATGAAAAGACAGGTTTAAAGCTCCTGTCTGCTTTTCATAAGGAGAATAAACTGCTCACCATCTCCTTCTCTCTCGCCTTCACTTTCCTGATCACCTTCATAACCAGAGCAGGAATCTAAGCTCCAGTCAAGGAAGTTGTCCAGCAGACTTTCTTCCTGGGAGGACAGCTCTGCTGTGGGGGTAGTCACAAAGCTGCCCCTGTCATCCTGAATGCTGTCTTCCCTCCTCCTGTGGCAAAACAATCCACAAGTCACCTGTTAAAAGCCCAGTCTTCTTCTCCAGCTCTTTTAAGAGGTGCATCCAGGTAAGGACAAGAAAGTTGATTGTATTTAAGAATGAAACCTCAGGGTACCAGAGAGGAGGAAAGGCTCAGGCTGATCTTCAGAGCCACCCACAGCCACGAGTTACACTCACCTTTTAGCTCTCTTTCCAGAGGGAGAGCTGAGGAAAGTCTGAATTTCCACCACATTCCTATGCAAGGGACTGGGCTCTGGGTCCTCCTGTTTCACACCCAGAGCCGAGCAGAGCTGGCTGTAACTCATCACCTGGACAAAAACAAAAGAGCCAGTAAGAATTAGGCCATAAGATTCCCAGAAGGACTAAATAGCCAGCAGGAGGCTATTTATTTTCTAAGAGAAGTCTATCCCAGCAAGTTCTTCCCAAAGATACTCAAACTGCAGTTAGAGTCTCTGCAGATCAAGTTGTAAACTATCACTTTATTTGGATATTTTCCCGCCAAAGGTCTGAAGTAAAAATCCCTTTCCCACGACCTGCAGTTCCCCCCCCTCTGCCTTGGGCAGGTCTGCTCTGGGTGTCAGACAGCAGCAGATGCAGACCCAGCTCACCCACCTGTTCTTTGCCTATTTCTTCATAACACTCATCCTCAAATCGCTGTTTCACTGCCATGAGGGACACCTGCCTATAATCCTTGGGGACATCATCATGGAAGCTGGGAAGAAAGATGGAAACCCCAATCTTAGATGCTACGAAACAATCTTAGGAAAGCCTGCCAATTTAGGCCCTTTCCCTCTGTTCCCCTCAGTGCTTTGCTAAGGGAGTTGGTGTTTTCAGCAGCTTAGACAGTTTTTTGGTTCTAAGAATATGAGCATTTAATTGCTTTTCTGTGACCCAGGGCCAGACCAGCTGGGAGAAATAAAGCAGCTGGCCCTGAACTGGGCCTTAGTGTCTTGTGGGGGGATCAAGGCAGTTTCCCAAAAGCCTTTCCTTCACTGGGAAGGGCTGACTGTGCAGGTGCAGCACATCTGCAAGAGCTGCAATCCAAGTGCTCATACCCCTCCAGAGAGTCCCCAAACCATTACCACTTTTGGTGGAGGCTCAGCACACAGGGCACAAGGTCTTCAAGAGAGAAACCGGTGCACTCAGACAGCTGGCTGGTCCAGGGGTGTGCTGGAGGAGATACAGATTCATATGTTGCATTACATATTCAGGAAGCTTAGGAGTTCTGTAGTCAGACAGCTTTTTTTTTAATAGGATAAAGATCTTAACAAGCTTATGCCTGTGCATAGTTCATTCAAGTTCACAGCTGGCTTCAAGGAGAGATTTACCTGCCAAACTGAAGTTCCAGCTAAAGATAGAAATCCTCAGTTCTCATTTAAACACAAAGCTTGCACAGTCTGGTGCTAATGCTCTAGTGCATCTCAGCTATTAAGAGGTAAAATAGAATCACAGAATGGTTTGGGTTGGAAGGGACCTTAAAGCTCATCTCACCCCACCCCCTGCCATGGGCAGGGACACCTTCCACTACACCAATGAATGAGATGAATCCAAGCCCCGTCCAACCTGGCCTTGGACACTGCCAGGGCTGGGGCAGCCACAGCTTCTCTGGGCAACCTGTGCCAGGGCCTCCCCACCTTCACAGCCAACAATTCCTTCCAATATCCCATTTAACCCTGCCCTCTGGCAGTGGGAAGCCATTCCCTGTGTCCTGTCCCTCCAGGCTCTTGTCCAAAGTCCCTCTCCATCTCTCTTGCAGCCCCTTTAAGCACTAGAAGGGGTTCTAATGTCTCTTCTCAGAGCCTTCTCTTCTCCAGGCTGAACAATCCCAGTTCTCTGAGTCGTTCCTCACAGGAGGTGCTCCATCCTTCTATTCAACTTGGTGGCCCAATACAGCCAAAGAGGCTGAACTCAACTCTTGATTCTCAAGCCTCATACCCATGCCCCTCATTTCCACCCCCTTCCCACCTCCCCCAGCACAGTGACTGGGCCATCTTGCCTCAAGGCAAACTGACACCCAAACCCAGCCCAAAATCTCCCTAAAAAGAGAAAGCAGCCTGGCACACGGTGCTGCAGCCCCAGTCCAGGTCAGGTTGCTCACCTTGGCTGTGCAGTATCCTGGCCAGCAGCAGAGCTGCAGCCGCCAGCCGGGCCGGGGAGTACACACTGAGGCTCGTGTTCAGCAGGGACAGCTCACAAATGAAGCTGTAAAGGTGAAGAGTTCTTCTCTCCAGCAAGACTATGCTTGACAGAACTTCTTTGTAGTCCAAAATGGTGGGTATCTAGGGCAGAAAGGAGAAGACAGGTTGGAAATACAGGCCCAGCACAAAGTGTTTAGAACAGCTGTTTGCAGGAGATGCTGTTTTGTAGGGAGTTTTTGTTGTTTGGTTGGTTTTTTGAACTACTACATTGAAACACTCTCCAGTGAGAGAATAAATGGCCTCTTAAAACTGAAGTTTTAATCTCTACAGAAGGCAGAGGGTTCTGCATGCTCTGAAACATGCACGGGCTCCACAGCTGACTGAGAACACTCACCTAAACCCCCAGCTCCTTAGGCAAGACCTGCCACAGCCTGAGTTGAACAGCAGCCCATGGGGGAAATATATTCCATCTGCTTTCCATACTCACCCTTATCTTTCCTTCTAGGGCAGAAATGATCTCTCCCATCATTCTGACCAGCTCTTCATACTTGTAGGAGTTGTCTGTCAGCCACACAGCTTCTCGTATCGTCAGCATCTCTTTGCTGATGAAACTGCAACGTTCAATAACACTCACTGTCAGCCCCAGCAGAGGGAATTTGTGCACTTCTGGCACATAAATGCACCTAAGATGGCCACAGTTAAACTGCACAAAGTACTTTCCCAGGGAGACCAGGAAAGAAAGAACTGCAGTTCTCAATTTATTTCACCTGTAAGTTGGAACCACCTACTACAGAGTTCCTAATTTGGAATATTCTTCCTAAAATGGAAAAAAATCTGGGCTGTAAGGGTGGTGAGGCACGAGTTGCCCAGTGAAGCTGTGGCTGCCCCATCCCTGGAAGTGTTCCAGGCATGGTTGGACGGGGCTTGCAGCAGCCTGGGCTAATGGAAGGTGTCCCTGCCTATGGCAGGCAGTGGGCTAAGATGGTTTTTAAAGGTCCCTTTCAATCCAAATCAATCTATAATTCTGTGATCTTAACTCTTCATTTATGAAACCTCTCCTAGGTTAAGATGCAGGATATTGAGGAAATCAGCACTGAAGGATAATTTTGCACCTCACCACACAGTTCACCTGAGTGTAAGAGTCTAAACCACTGCTGCAGTTATTCCTTTCAGGGTGTCTCATGCCAGTACGGTGTCAAAGACTCCAGCTGCTGATGGAATGCATTTAGAGCAATCCACCACTGTGACCTTGTTTTAAAATATGAAAAACCTGGCAAGGAACTGCATTTTGCACCTCATTTGCAGAGACTGTGTTTGCATGTGAACACAGTTAAGCAGCTGGCAAGGTAGAGGGAAGCCAAAGAGTCTTTCCAGCATTACCAGCAAGGGATGGGGTCAGGGGAGAAGACTGAGTGAATCTGGGTGATCACAGTCACCACTTCTGTTGACCAGCCAGAACCCTCACCGTGTGCAAATGACCATGCAGGCTATTCCTAAAAGCTGGAGCCGAGCACGAGGCACAGGTCGCAGCTTCAAGTAACGATCCACACACCCCACTGTCATGTGAAGGCACAGGCTGGAAAAGTCCTTCATGGTGGCCACTTCCACCAGCCAATCCACCAGGATGTACCTAGAATGGAAGGGGAGAGATGTAAGAAAGGACTTGGCCAGCAGTGCCTGGAGATGCTCGTGGCACTGCATCCAACAGGGGAATGGCTTCCCACTGCCAGAGGGCAGGGTTAGGTGGGATACTGGGAAGAAATTCTTCCCTGTGTAGGCAGTGAGGCCACAGCACAGGTTGCCCAGAGAAGCTGTAGAGGGAATGTAGAGATGCAGAGGGAAAATAGGAAATGGTCTCTGCTGCGTGGCCTGACTCCAGGATCCGAGTTCTCACCTCATTATTTCATTCATTCCTTTCTGCACAGTGAAGATGCTTTGCTTGCTGATAGGAAGGGAAGCTTGAAAGATTTGAGAAACCATTTCCCTGGAAGACTTTGCTTCTAATCCTAGTTGGCTTCCATTCCCACAAGCTTTGGCTAAAGCTATCTGGAGTAGAGAGAAAACACAAAAGAAAGTGTGTTTATTTTACCAAACACAAACTCAGGCAGCACAGGACAGTCCCCTAATTTTCCTGCTAAAAACAGAGGGAACATAACAAACTACTTGAAGCAGTAGTTCCTAGTTTGGTTTAAAATGATGAGCACACACATTTTTTGGGGCCAGGCTTTTAAGTGCATCAAAAGATGGATCTTTTCTCATTGTATCACAGGTGTGCAGTCATTTCCCAAAGAGGGGAACGTGCAGAGTAGATACATGTGCACATATTGACATTATCCAGCAACGTTGGCCCTGCTTCTAAAAGGAGAAATCTGAAACTACAGTGGCAGCACAGAAAGGACCAAATAAAGACTGTTCTTCTGGGAAAACTCAGTCTTACCTGTGCTTCCCAGCAGCCTTTTGCTGCGTAGTCTCGTAGCTTCCTGAGACTTTGCAGGTATCTGCCAGGATCTGACATCTACAGAGAGGAATGTAAACAGATGTAAAAACCCATTGCCTTTACACAACAAACAGAAAAACTGTAGAACCAATATCCAGAGAAAACACACACTGCCTGGGGGTACATCTATTATTTCAGCAACCAGTCTGTTCTGCACCATGACAATGCTGTTTTTAAGAACCTTTCTCCAGTTCTTGCCCAAGGTCTCACAGGAAATGAGAGCTGGCACTCGGGATTACAAGGTGAGAGCTTTGGCAGATTTATTACTGACAAGGCAGGAGCCTCCCCTTCCTGCTCCCCAGGGAGCCCTGGGATCACTGGTCAGCAGTGCCCAGGTGAGAAGTTGTGATACCAAGAGTTACTACTTACAGCAGCCTTTCTGTTGTTTTCCCAAAGGAGGTAGGAGCTGATTAAACAACCCTGCCTGGATGACTCCTCAAGCATTTCAAGGGATTCTTTCTTTTTTCCTTCATCCTAAAAACAAAAGGCATACACTGGTATTTTTTCTGCCCAGACAACTGGATGCCTCAACACTTCAGAAGCTACATAACAGCCCTGTGCTAGAGCTGTGGAGCAGCATCCATCCCTTGGGAGTGCCCTTCAGCCTCTGAGGGATGCTCCCACATCCACTCATTTGCAGATCCACGCTCTGGGAGAAAGTAGTGCTTTTCCTCAGCCAGAACAAAGCTTTCTGGCTTGATGGCCACTGAAGGGTTTTTTTTTCCCTAGGCATTACGACTGGAAGGCTTCCTTGGAGACCTGAACACACTGCAAGCCCGTGATTAAGCCGAAATTAATTTCACTGTTTGTACAATTCAATAAACTAAGTTAATAATGTTCCTTTAAACAGCCATTAAATTAAGCTCAGGAGAACAGAAATTCCTGGGCCATTTGAGGAATATAAGAGCATCTGACTGACTTATTTTTTTTAATCAAGGTAAACAGCACCAGCATCAAACAAACCCAAACATCCCATCAGAAATATTGCTCACCTCAAAGAAATTCAAGACCTTAGCCAAGCTGTGGAGAATAGATCCTTTTTGAGCCTGAAGAAAGATAAAGATTGTTAATCAAAGAACCACAGCAATTTTTGCTAGTAATTCCAGACTACAGTTTTGGCTTGTCTTTCAATCTCTCCTCCCCCTTGCTTTTCTCCTTGTTTTGTCAGCTCTGAGACAGCACTGAACCTCTCAGAACAGACAGTACAGGCCTCTGGCACTGGGGATACATCATGTGTGGTTTGGCAATAAATTCAATAAAATGATTGAGCTGCAGTCATTGAAGCAACAAGAGCACAGGAGGCTCCTGGGGAGAACAAAAGCCTTTTTTCCAAAATAAAGAGAAGGTCAAGGGCAGAAAGAAACCAAACCTTGTCGAGCTGACACTCTGCTTTGAGACTGTCATAGACCACAGCTTTACAGCAGCTTCCAGTGAAGGACCAGGGAGGACGGATGAAGAGCCAGATGAAGGGCACTGCACACACATTCAGGTGCTCTGCCAAGCTGAAGTAGTGAGATGCCTTTATTCCATTCACTTCTGCACGGCCGTGGCCTGTGACAGACACTGAACCAGAGACAAAACCAGAGCTCATTCAGAGTTTGTTCACAGTGCCTGGCTCGGCACGGCCAAGACACGCAGTAGGAAACAATCAGGAAAAGACTGAATATCCCTTCCATTTAGTGCCTTAAATATCATGGAGATGGCAGAAGAAAAATCTTACTACAGTCAGACTTAAGAAATCTATAAGCCCAAGGTGAGGGCAGGGGGGTTACAAATCCCAACCCTCACAGCAGTTTTAACTCGTTGGTGTACAAACAAACCAGTGTGGAAGAGCCTGTCCTGCCAGGACCCTGTGTGAGAAGGCTCCTCCTGGCAACTTGTCAGGCTCTTTTTACACATTTTTATCACACCAGGAAAGCAGCTGGGTTTGATCAGAAGTCTGCAGAGGACAATTCCTAAATCCGAATTCACAGGCTATGTGCTATCCCATCGCTGGCAGTTCAGTGGCCAGTGGTCAAGTGCTGAAAGGTAAAGCTCCCTTCTGCCATGCCATGTTCCCCAAAGACCCCAGGACAAGCCTCCACACTCACAGCCTTCGTTGTACAGGTAGGCCAAGCTCAGCTTCACAGCAGCTTCAAAGTTACCACTTTCAGCAGCCCTGAATGGCAAACAAAGAAGGTGTTTGAGGTTGAAGTCATTCCCAACACCAGAATGCACATTTTGGGACTTGCACCCTCAAGGGCATGCATCAAACCATCAAGCCCCTGTGCTCCTCCCTCCCAAACTGATGTGCACTCAGGGGTCTTCCTCAGACAGACAACACGTGCAAAGGGGCAGTCGGAAGCAAAACAATTATTGAGGCATTTAAACCTGCTGAAGAAATTTCTGACACTACAAAAGCAGTGGATGCCCTTCAAATCAGATGGATAAAAAGGACATTTTCCATCTTTTTAAAGCATTTTTATTGTTACCCTTTCAAACCTTGTTATTGAAATTCACCTATTTTCCAATACACTGGTTGTCGCAGGTCGAACTTGGCTCCCAGCCAAGTGCCTGGACTGTGAGAAAAGCCTTCCCCCTCCCTTTTTCTCTCAC
>JAWWES010000035.1:955387-973245 GCA_035583135.1 Lophotriccus pileatus | reverse complement strand
GGTACAGTGGTCACTTCCCTGGATACCTGGTTACAGGTTGGTGACCAGGAAGGCCTAAACCAAAACCATTACACTGGTTTACACAAGAAGTGACCAAGCCAGCTCAGCCTTGGAAACACAGTTATTCTCTGGAGCCTCTCATCTCACTTGGTCATTCATATGTAAGCACCAGGAAAAAGATTTCAGTTAATGTACTATGCTCCAATATGAATACTGATGCCCATAAAGAGGAATAACTTGGGTACATGCCACGGGCTCTGCTCTGGTTGAGGAGACAGCAGTGATCAGCTGCAGCTTAAACCTGAAATCAACTATTTTTCAGCCCCCAAAAACCAAAAACTTCTCCTCTTTGTACAAGTCAGATCCCCCAATTACACTGAAGACTGATTAGAACTGCGTATCTGCCTTCAAACATCCCCTTCTAGAAGGCCAGACAAATTGGATATTCAAAGTTTACCTTTCAAACATCCTCAGGTTGTTTGGAGAAGGCCACATGTCTTGGAAACTTGCGTGTGCCCAAACACTGGAATGATTATCCACAAGGTATTTAAGGTGTGAGTGCACCTGCATGGAGGGAACACAAAATCATAATTACTAAAATAAAGGGACCAACAGGAAAGCAGGTCTTTGCAATCTAATTTTAGAGAGGTAACTAATTAATCTCAAGTTTCATAACCATTATCAGGCAACTAAGGCAAAAGATGGCAAACCAATTTGTCCATTCACAGTGACCCAGCAGGACAATTGCCACAGAAACTGAGCAGAGAGCATTCAAATATGGCTACTGTTCTTAAGCTTGAGCAGTGAGAGATCAAACTGCCACCAGGAGAGCAAGAACCTAATCCCTGCAGGGACTCTTTGGGTTTCTTCAGGCTCACCCTGACACGAGAAGCCTGTTCCATGTGCAGTCCAGGCTCCTGAAGGCAGGGCTGAGCCGTGGTACCTGCCAGAGGGGAAGCAGCAGCAGACTTACAGCTCTGACTGAGAGGATGTCAGCAGCAGGGAGGCCTTTCAGGACGTGAAACAGAACGTCCTCAGGTAGGTTTAAGAACGTCAGGACTCGAGGCCGTTTTATTACCCTTCGTTTTGAAGGGAAAGAAAAACATCTGGAACATCTACAGTGAACCACTGGAAAAGAAAGACATGGGACACCTCGGTTAATGATGCAACAGCACAAGGGAAAAAGGCATTGCAGAGTAAACACACAAAAAAGGTATTTATTTGAGCTCTTTTTCACTGCAGCACAGGACACTTCAAACATTAACCAGAGAAATGTAGCATGTGCCACATAACACCACAAGACTAAGGCTCAGAGCAGTAAGGGGCACCTTCAGTTTGGTGAACAAAGCCCAGAGGCTCAGAAGGGGTGGCTCGTGCTCTTCACAGAGAACCCCTCCATGCCCTGACTCCTGTGACTGTGTTTAGTGGTGACAATCAGCTTAACTGTCCCTGTTCAGTAGTGACAAATGGTTTAACTGTCACCACTACAACTCAATTTACCTCCTCCACACCCCAGCTTTTCCTTCTCAACTGACAGCAGCCCTTGGAACATGACCAGAGATATTAGGAAATTAAGACCCACCAAACCTGCTCAAGCCCATCTCCAAGCAGCCAGTTGCTGCCATGGGTGCTGATGGAACCTCCACTGCCTGCACCTTCCGGTGTATTATTGCAATGCAATAATATTATATATATATAACATGTATATTTATTTATATTTATTGTTATTATATATATGTATACATACATACGTATATATACATATAAATATAAATGTATTCTCTACACTGTCATTGACAATGTATTCTACAGTGTCATTGCCATGAAAACGACAGGGACTCCTATACTGGGATGCCAATTCTGCCTATATGAGCATCCAAATGCCTGGGGAGCAGAGGGTACTTGAGCAACTCAGGGAAAACCCAATTTCTCAAGACAGGAAGTGCCACAGGTTAATTTCCAAAGTGTTGCTTCATGAAATTAGGGTACTTTAAACTTTAAGGGAGCTCCGGGGGTCACCCAGTCTAACCACCCTGCCTAGGGGGACAGGACCACATCCAGGTGGGTTTGAGCATCTCCGGGAACTTGGATCCGACAATTCGTGCGGGCGACCAATGCCAGCCCTCAGCCACCCGTGGCGGAAAAACCGCTTTCTCTTAGCTTTGAATGGAGTCTCCTGCACATTAACGTGCACCCTACAAGCTCACAGGCTGCGTTATCCCGCGCGCAGAACACGTTCCGCACCCCCGGCGCGATGTCGGGGTGCTCAGGCACAGCCACAGCCGCGGACCCTGCGGCCACGGCGGCCCCGGCGCGCAGCGCTCCGCCAGCGGCGCTGGTCCGGGCGGGACCCCCGGGACTCCCCGGCCCCCGCCGCGCTCGAATCCGGGCGCCCAGCCGCCAGCTCGGCCTCTGCCGCTGCCGGCCCCTCACCCGGCCAGGGCTCGGAGTGCCCCGTGCCCACCGGAGTGCCACCGTGCCCTCAGAGCCCCCTCAGGAGGCGCCCGGCGGGGCCGCCCCTCAGCGCGGGAGGACGCGGCGCCCGCGGCAGACCCGCACTCACCGCCCGCCTTCATCGCAGCGCTGCGCCGGGGACCCAGCGTGAAGCGGGGGGACAAAACGCCCTGCCCGGCTCGTAGCGAGCGGCACGGTCAGAGGAGGGACCGGAGAGCCCGGAGCGGGCGGGGTCTGCCGCGCCGACACGCCCCGCTGGCCCCGCGGGCGCGCCCGGCGAGCGCCGTGAGCGGCGGGAGCTCCGCCCGCCAGGCCCGCCCGCCGCGCCGCAGTGCCGCCCCCCTCCCGCGCGCACTTGTTTTAAACACAGCAGGCCCTGCCATTGGCCGGGAGGGCGGAGGGGGCGGGGCCGGGCCGGGCCAGCCCCGCGCGCTGGGATTGGGCAGCGAGGATGCGAATTCGAATTGGGGCAGTTGGCGGTTCGAACCCGGGGCGGGATAGCGCATGCGCGGACGGCAGAGCGCCCCCTATCGGGCGGGGCGAGCATGGCGGGGGCGGTGCTTCCCCGCACGGAGCCGCCGCCATGTTCGCGGTGCTCCCTCACCTCGCAGCGGCACGGCCTGGGGCACAGCGCCGGCCCCGGCTCCCCTCGGGGCCAGGAGTCCCTTCTCTTCGCACGGCCCAGCCGGCAGCAGCCGGCCCTGCCTCTGCGGTGCCGCTCACCCGTAGCCACCTGTGCTGGGATGAGGCTGCCCAGCCAAGGGTGCTGCTGATGGAGCGCTGGGGATTTGTTGCTGCCTGGTAGTTTCCACCCTGAGCGACCAGCGCCTGAGTATGTCCGTACTGGAGCTAAGGCACTAGGGCGGGCATTGCCTGCTGGGCAGTAGGTCTGCAGAGAAGGCCCGGGGGGTCCCGGTGTCCCCCAGCTGTCCCTGACCAGCCCTGAAGCCAAGGTTGGGCATCCTCAGATGTGTGAGGAAGAGCATTTCCAGCAGGTCAGGGAGGAGATCCTGGCCCTCTGCTCAGCCTGGGCAGGCACATTTGGACTGCTCTGTCCACATCTGGGCTCCTCGGGACGAGGGAAACACCAAGCTCCTGGAGCAGATCACAGAGTCACAGGTTTGGGTTAGAAGGAATATTAAAGCCCATCCACTTTTACCCCCCTGCCATGGGCAGGGACACCTTCCACTAGTCCACGTTGCTCGAAAACCCGTCCAGCCTGGCCTTGGACACTTCCAGGGATCCAGGGGCAGCCACAGCTTCTCTGGGCAACCTGTGCCAGGGTCTCACCACCATCACAGGGAAAAATTTCTTCCCAATATCCCACCTAGCATTGCCCTCTGGCAGTGGGAAGCCAAGCCCCTTGTCCTGTCCCTCCATCCCTTGCCACTGGCAGGGGCTCTCAGGTCTCCCTGGACCCTTCTCTTCTCCAGGTGAACCCGCCCAGCTCTCCCAGCCTGGCTCCAGAGCAGAGGGGCTCCAGCCCCGGAGCATCTCCGTGGGTTCCTCTGGACCTGCTCCAACAGCTCCACAGAGGGAAGACGCTGGTGGGACAAGGAAAGGCTGAGGGAGCTGGGGCTGTTCAGCTTCCAGAGGACACACTGAGAGGAGATCTCCCCAGTGTGTGTAGATCTGCAGGGAGGGGGCAGAGGATGGACCAGGCTCTGCTCAGGGCGCCCAGCAATGGCACAAGAGGAACGGGCAGAAAGTGGTGCCCAGGAAGTTCCACCTGGACATGAGGAAGAACTTTGCTGTGCAGTGACCCAGCACTGAACAGGCTGCCCAGGGAAGGGGTGGAGTGTCTCTCACTGGGGATATTCCGGAACCTCCTGGACACAATCCTGTGCCATGTGCTCTGGGATAACCCTGCTGGAACAGGGAAGTGGGTCCAGATGCCCCACTGTGTTCCCTTCCAGGCTGAACCATTCTGGGATTCTTGCTGGAGGAAGGAGCAAGTCTGCCCAGGCAGAGGCCATTCCTGGTGACCTGAGCCACAGCATCACCCTGTCCCTCCCCAGCACACGGCCCTGCTCCTGCCCCTTCCTGGCCTTGTGTGAGGGCCAGAGGGGATTATGCAGACAACTGAAGGTCAAAGTTCAGCCCTGAGTGCAGGATTTAGAGGAGAGCCCTGATCCTCCCAAGGCAAAGGGCAGAGAGGCATAAGAAGGTGTATTGAAAAGGCTGGAAGGCAAACAAAGCAAAATCAGATATTGAATCTGCCCATCTGAAGACTTTTGTGAGTCTTAACTCTCACAAGATGTAAAGCAGTGAGAAGAGGAGCTGTTGTTTTGTGGGACTGTGCCCCAGTTTGTAGTGGCTGAAAACTTTCCCAACGCTGTACCTTGAATAAACATTGTCAATTCCAGCAAAGCTGAGGTTTCTTCCTGGTAGTGTTCATGAGACTTGTTAGAAGATTTCACAAGCACTTTTCAGTGTTAGGACATGAAGTTCTGATTACTTTTCTGCACACACACCCTTAGGATTGGGATAGCTTTGGAATCTCGCCAGGGATCTCATTTTATAGGGGAGGCTGAGCTCAGGAGGCCTGGTGGCCTCTTCTGGCTGTGCTGGGCTGGCACCCTGTGCTTTGTCCCCCACTCCCGTGAGGGGACCACGGGGGACCAGCAGCTGTGATCAGCCTTTCTCCCAGGCAGCTCCACCTCCTCCATCTGTGGAACTGCATCATGTTCCTGGCAGCTGCCGACAGGGAAAAGCGGCACCAGGAGTGCAGGGAATATTTAGCTTGTTTTAATTGAGAAGCATTTTGAGTTAAAAAGTTAATCATGCTGTCGGCTTTTGTTCCTTATTTCTTCTCCCCCCTCACAGCTGTTTCTGTCAACTAAAAATAAGTTGAACCAGCAAACAAAACATGAATAATCAGTTCCCCACTGAGAGCTCAGATCGCAGCAGAAGATGCTTCTTGTGTGATCTGCGGTGCAGAGTCCCCTCAGGTAGATCCTGTTCTTTCCAGACACGGCAGGGTTATATTTGAAGGACAGGTATAGGCAAAACCTGGGTGGGCACAGGGAGGTGCGAGGTGAGGTTTCCAGAAGCAGTAAACCTTGGCCTGGTTTGTCCCCTGTGGAATAGGATGGCAGGACATGCAGGTGGTTTTGTCACTGATCAGGTTGGATTCACCATGCTAAACACACGTGCACCTCCCTGGGAAGCCATTACACAGTGAAGAGTCAGTCCCTGCAGAGGAGAAGGCTGATTAGTGCATTATTTCATCACTGTTTCCAGCCCCTGAGCTGGATGTCCATTGGAGAGGGACTTTTCACAAGAGCATGTGGAAGATAGGACATGGGAGAATATCGTCAAGATGGTGGAGGCCAGGTTTGGATCAGGTATTACAAAGAAATTCTTGGCTGTGAGGGTGGTCAGGCCCTGGCACAGGTTGCCCAGAGAAGCTGTGGCTGCCCCTGGATCCCTGGAAGTGTCCAAGGCCAGGCTGGACGGGGCTTGGAGCAACCTGGGCTAGTGGGAGGTGTCCCTGCCCATGGCAGGGGGTTGGGTTGAGATGAGCTTTAATGTCCCTCCAACCCAAACCATTCTGTGATTCTCTGACTTCCCTTATTTATCCTGCCTCTTTCTCTACTGAAGAGCAGGCAAGAGGGTTGCATTTCTCCTAAATCAGAAAGCCTCCTTGCTCCCTTCACTTCTGGCTGTGAAAATGAGGGTAAATACAACAAAGATGTTTGGTTTGCCTTGATTGCTGTGATTGAAACAGAACTCAACAGAGGTGTAACATTTACTCGCTGTTCTGCCAAACCTGAGATTCTCCAGGCATTGGAGATTCTCCTACACGAGCTCCAGTTTCACTCAAGGTGCTGATCCCTCTTCTGAAGAGATCCAAGGGCCTGAGACCATCTAAGCAATACATTCAACAGCAACATTCCCCTGGAAAAACTGAAAATTTGCTGAAAATACCTTTTAGCCAGGCAAATAACAGCTTGTACTTTCCCAAGTTCATGTGAGAGAAAGAGGATACACAGATTATTGCTCACTCACTGCCTCAGCCACTTCAGCTTTTAAAGCCTCTTCAGAAATCTGTGAAAGTCTCTTTAGAACTAGTCCATTTTTCCACCCTAATTTGTTAATGGATTGCAATCAGGCTCAAATATACAGTTTTTAAGGAAAGATTAAAGATGAAGAATTTCAGTCAAATAGGACTTGGAGGCAGTGATATAAACCCATATGAATGTAACATCCCCTCTAAACTCTTCAGTTAGTGAACAGGTTAACAAACAGCTAAGTTTAGGCATTCGGAGTTTTCAGTCTGGTGAAAAAGTTGCAGACAAGCACCTGAATGCTGGAGGTTGCATTACACGCTGTTGCAAAAGTAATTTCATTTATCTAGACAGTAAAGTGACATCTGTCTCATTTCACAGCAGAGCTGTGTGGTTTGCAGAGGTTTTTCTAACCAACACTGGCCAAGATAGTTCCAGAATTGAAAACAAAATGCCTGTGATGTCATAGGGCCACATGAAAGTTATTTAGCCAAGCTGAAACCTGAGAGTAATTAGCTCAGCTGCAGAAAGATCCCAGGATCCAGTGTTTCTGCAGGGCCTTGTGGGTACCAGGGTGTCTGTGGCTTGGGAAAAAGGGAGTAATTTCACTACAATTTTTGCTTAGTCTGTGACTATTCAATCTATGGACATGGGAACTTTATATTATAGTGGCCATAAAATGTATTCTGGCAGTTTTAAAGTGACATCTTTCCCATCTGTCCCGCAGTTCAAAGGCAAACAAAAGTAATCTGGGCCATTTACTGCATGAAAGGCTCAAATGCTCTGGCAAATCACTCCCTGCTGTCCTAAGGCTAAAGTGCTGAGACGGGAGGAAAGACAATTTTCTCTTGAAAGAGCCAATTCTCAATTGAAATAGTCCTACCAGTCTTTGTAACTTCTCCTGTCCCACTTTTTAAAGGTGAGATAACTCAGCTCTTTATTACACCTTTAGCATAGCCTGATGATAACTGGTCTGGAGAGGGAACTGCTCTCCAGGGGAGGAAAGAGCTCCTCCAAGTCTGCAAATCCAGCTGCAAATTGGGTGGAAGTGTTTGTCTGAGGCCCCGAAATGATGAGGCAACCACGGTTAAGGTTTTATGTCAGGACATCTCAGCATATTCTCTGGTGGCCACATGCCCTTCCTGTAGGTATTTCTACATTGGGTTACTGATGCAATCCCTGTGTTTTACATTCATAATAATATTTATAAACAATGCCGTGGGGCTGCAAATCGGCACTGAAGATCTGGACATCTGTGGATACCCGTCCTTTCTCCAAACTGCGTTTCTCTATCAGAAGGAACATGCTTGGGAAACATCCCAAGAGTGAAACCCTTCCCTTGCAAATCACGACATGGAACATCCCGAGAGTGAAACCCTTCCCTTATATATCGAGACATGGAGCTACCACGAGGTGGCATCAAACCCATGTGATGGGGCACCAAACCTTCAGTTTTCGGGCATTTTTCCAGTTTGAGGATATCTCAGTGCAGGACTCCTAAGCCAAAAGGGGTACTCTGATATTTTGGAAGCAGAAGCTCTAATTTCACAAATCTTCTGCACGTTTAGTATTGCTGTGAGCAATTTGACTGCCTTCCATGAGTAGCACTATTCCAGGGTGGTACCTGAATGTGAATCAGACAACCTGTATGAAATAGGTTAATGCAGTGCTTTCCAAAATCCAGGGCTGGTCCCACCAAGGCAGAGGAAGGGTGAACATGGCTTTTAGGAACAAATGGCTTGGCAAAAGTGTCCTGCAGAAAGATTCCCAGAAAGAGGGCTGTGAGTTCTGCTGGTTGATGCTCTCTGCCATCTGCCTCTGAAGGCTCAGGGCTCGAGGTGAAACCAGCACCCGGGGCCAGCTCACAGATGTGTGAGATCCTCACCCTGGCAGGTTGTGTGACAGGGCACAGCCCTGTAGGAGGTGGTGGGTGACCCAGGTGTGCTCCTCCCGGTGCTGCAGAACCCAGGCCCCACAATGCACAGCACAGGCTCTGTGGGTGGGAAAGGCACAGTGGTGCTGCAGGAGAGCCCCCTGGAAAAGGGAGCATGAGGAGTGCTGCTGATGGCCCATGGGACCTGCCAGCTTTGTGTCTGGGGTGGGGTGGCCAGACCCAGCCCGGGCAGCCCCAGGAAAGGCCACGGAGCAGTGACTGATGTCTGGAGGTTCTGGGGTGAGTTCCAGAGGTTCTGTGGAGGTACTGGAGGTTCAATGACTTCACTGTCAGCCCAGGCCTTTCCCATCCCTGGCTGGTTCCAAGGCTTTGTTTTTGGGGGCTCTCAGTGGGGCAGCTTTTACTCCCACTCCATTCAAGTGGAAACTTATCCTCACTCCAGCAGAAAACAGGCAATTTGGCCAACTTCTGAATGATATCTGATTCCCTTTAAACCCTTGCACTTTAAACACTTGAAGAGTTCCACTTCTTACAGAAACACACTTCTGTAGGAGGGAGGGACCTGGAGCCAGAGCCAAGGAGCCAGAACTGGGAGACAGGATTGCACAAGGAAGGTGGAGAGAGAAGGTCTATATCTTCCAGACAAGGACTGGCTGTCACAGAACAGAGCCAAAGGCTCTCAGAGTCACCAGACTTTCTCCTCCCGAGCTCTTGCTGATTATGATACATTCAATTTATATATTCTTATTTATTTATCTTTTTATGCCATGTTTTTAAGATACTTTAAGCAGATCCTCATCACCCCTTCCTTGGGAACCCCTTGCTGTTGTCCCTCCACCGCAGGAGTTACAGGCACCCCATCATTCTATTATCCAAAGGACTTGAGTCCCTGCTCATCCTCCAAAGGGCTTGGGAAATCTGTGTTCACTCCCTGGTGTGCACTGGGGAAGCACAACCCTGTTTCCTGCAGGGATGGGGTGGGGACATGGGACAAGGGGGGACACCTGGATCACTGAGCTCAGCTCCCTGTGTACACAGCAATGTACGTTTTCTTCAGGAGAGACCCCAGAGCTTCTTCACTACACACCCTGTGGCACTAAGGGCAATGAAAAGGTCTTCTGGATTTTACTACAGGTTTTATAAGTACAGGTGGAAAAAAGAAAAATAAGAAAGAAAAAAACATGTACTTTACTCTGATACCCGGGGGGGGATTACAAGAGAGCTGGAGAGGGACTTTGGACAAGGGCATGGATGGACAGGACAAGGGGAATGGCTTCACATTGACAGAGCGCAGGGTTAGATGGGATATTGGAAGGAATTCTTCCCTGTGAGGGTGGGGAGGCCCTGGCACAGGTTGCCCAGAGAAGCTGTGGCTGCCCCTGGATCCCTGGAAGTGTCCAAGGCCAGGTTGGACAGGGCTTGGAGCAACCTAGACTAGTGGAAGGTGTCCCTGCCCATGGCAAGGGATGGAACTGGATGATCTTTAGGGTCCCTTCCAACCCAGACCAGTCTGTGATTCTGTGACTCTAATTCATTGCCAGTTCAGTGCTTTCCAGCAGCTCCGGGTTCCTGGAAGCCCATGGGATACTTGGAGTCCAATCAAGAATATTTCCCTGAAGCAGTTTGCCATGATGAGCTCCACACAAGTGAATGAAGGAACTGCCCAGGCCCAGCTCCAAAAACTCTGCTCTGGATCTGCTGCTGATCCACCTACGGCCAGGCACGAACTGGTGGCAGACAGTGGTGTCACCCCAGGGTTTCAGGACACGGGAAGGAACACTGCCCTCATTCCATGGTTCCGTGCTGCTTACACAGCCTCAACCACTTGATAGTGGGTGTAGGGCTGGTTTTATTTCCTGTGAGGAACAGAGTGTTTGGCAAAAGGGGAGAGTGAGAGTGACAGCTGTGTACACATTTCGCATGTTTCCAGTGTTATTTCTCCTCCGGAGAAGAACAGAGCTGTTATTAATAATCACCTTGCCAAGTTTCTGAATTGATATTTTGAAATGAGCTGGGGATATAATTTAGGAACACAAGCAAGGGGGAAAATGTGCTTTCAATTGAATTTGAAATGGGTGGAGAGTTGATGATGCAGCAAAAGAAACGGCAGTTCTGGAGGGCTCTAGCTGAAAGAAGGAAGCTGTAAAACAGAGGTTTTCCAGACAATCCCACAGTGTGCCTGAAAGTGTTGCCCAAACACTCCTGGAGCTCTGGCAGCCTTGGAGCCATGACCACCGCCCTGGGGAGCCCGTTCAGTGCCCAACCACCCTGTGGGGGAAGAATCTTTTCTTAATATCCATCTTAAACCCACCCTGACACAACTTCAGGCCACTCCTTCAGGTCCTGTAACAAATATTCCCCTGAACCCCGAATTTCCCCAGAAAATCACAGTAAAATGGTGGGAATTTAGATGTCTTTGTTAAATTTCTTTATTTTTAACCCAATTTAGGGTGTTTTTAAGGGATGATGATGGATCAAAAGAAAATCAAGGCCAAAATAAAAGGATTTACATGTTGGCGTCATGTGAGTATCCATGAGGTTGGGTTGGGTGGGTGTAAAAGCCTTTTGGGGAGGGCTTTCCTCCCCCTTGTCTCCAAAAGCTTGCACCAAAAGCTTGGTCTTTGCCCAAATCCATCATCATTTGGCTGTGGAAGATGCTAGAGCCCAAGAGGTTTTGGGTGGCCGTGGAGATGGAGGAGGCTGAGGTGGATGAGTACACTTAACAAGTGTTGCTCAGGCAGCACCACAGCTTCCAAGGCACTGTGTGGCAGGAGTAACTCTTAGAAGTGTGCATTTGGCATGTGAAGGATGTAAGGTGGGCTGTGGGGCAATAGAAGTGCCAGACAACATTGTCAGTGTTGCCTCTCTCGTCATCTATGACCTCCTACAGAAGGAAACAGTTTGAAAAACAGAGGAAACGAATGAAGTGTTGAGGCATTACAACTGCAGCCTCTCCAGCTGTGACTCAGAGCCCTTCTCCACTCAACTCAAAATGAGGTCTCTGAAGAAAAAATTGTGTGGGGTTCCTGCTTGCTCTCTGTAACTGCAGCAAAATTAAATCTCCTTCCTGCCACAAACAACATCCCCGCAAAGCCTTGCCCATGCTAATGTTACAGCAGAGGTTTATCTTCTTGCCTGTGTCCCAGAGCAGACTGCTCAGTCTGCATTCATCTTATCACAGCCAACTCATCTCTGCCAGCCTTAGACCCAGTACTACAAATATTCTGGAGCATTTCCTGCCTGCTGACCACCCACAGGCCCTGCTTGTCACAGGACAGGCAGCAACTGGGTGACAGAAACACCCTTTCGAGGTGTACATTACAATCACTGGCCAGGGTGTGGTCATGGAGCCACAGCAAACACCGAAGGCCACATGTTTAGAAATGTGGCATTTACAGCCCAGCAGCCCCCCAGCCCTGGGGACCCCATGACCCCTCAGAGGGCCCCTGAGGCCCCCCCATGCCTGAAATGCATGGCACTCTGGAGCTGCCCATGGTGTCTGCCCTCCTGGCCTGCACCCATGGCTTTCAGAACACATGGATCCTTTTCCCAGCCTTTGCCAGGCTGGGAAGCTGCTGGCAGGGCCCTCAGCAGAGCTGCTTGCCTTCCTCAGGGCTCAGCTGCCTGGCTCCAGGGGTGTCCAAACCCTGGAGCCAGGACTGGGGTGCTGTGAGGAGAGAGCAGTGAGAAGCCTTGTGTGGGTTTCCAGAGCTGCCTTTAAGCTCAGGCTCCTGCCCCCGGGGCCTGTGCATGAGCCACGTCACAGCCACGGCCATCCTTCAGCGTGTCCCTCTGGTTCAGACCCAGGGCTGGGATTGACTTCTTGGCTTGACCTCAGACCAAGTCCTGCTGCATTAAGGGATGCTGAGCCCTCCCTTCTCAAACAGGGCATGTTTTCTCTGCAGTAGCATATATCAACACAGAGTTTGGATGCTGATGAGAGGGCTGGAACACAATCTCCTGTGACTTGACTTGGATTAAACACAGCCCAGCCAGGCTGAGCCCTGTAAACACGGCAGCTTCCAAGGAGCTCCCAGCGGTGCATCTGCACTTCTTGTGAAATCTAAGCCTCAAAGCCCTGCATAAAAACGTCCATCACTTCCCAGGCTCAGCTTCAGCAAAGAACACATTTATGCAGAGCCACGATGGAAATTCATTTCCCTGAGTTTTGCAGTGCCGGGATTTCACGGTGCCTCCCGTTACACGTTAGAAGCAATTTTACAAGGTAGATCCGTAGAGACTTGAATTCTTTATACAAAATAGAAGTGGAATATAAAAGGTTGAAGAATATCTTCTGAGCTCTCAACAGATGGAAAGAAACTGCTTTCCCTCATGTCATTTGTCTCTTGCAAGTAGCTAAGGACATGCATTAAATACAGGGCCAGATCCCAAATGTACTTCCCCAACTGCCTTCGATTTTCTTTATGGATCCATGGATGGTTTCTTTGTGCCGTGCTTCTCTTCACAGCAAACTTTGCACAAGTCTAGGAAGGACTCTGACTGCTGCATCTGATTGCAGAAGGGTGAATCATTAGCACATTTCTAAACAGTTTAAGTAGAACAGAAAACGGAGTCAAGCTATAAGGCCACTGTCTGATTAATTAGAAGGGCAAGGGGAAGAATTAGGCTGGCAGAAGTTTCCCATATGAATTATTTTGCAATGTGATTGAAAAGCAAAATCAAATTGGGCAAGTTATGACAAAATTATTTTTGATTGCTCTTTGGTTGTTTTGTTTTTTTTCCAATTTGGGACAAATTATTTGGTTTGTTCTTTTTAATATAATAATTTTCAGACACAACTGGAAGCAGGGGGAGAAATTGCAACTCCTCCTGGATTCCATGAGGCCGGAAGGATTCTGTGCCACTGTGGGACACTATCAGTTTCTTTGCTTTTATTTAATTGCACCATAAAAACTTGGAATGAATGCAGAACATTTCTCTCTCCATCCCAGTTGCCTTTGTTTCAGTTTGCTTCCCCAAAATTGCCTCTGAGTAAGCGGGAGTGAAACCTCTGCCTCCTGCAGCAAGAGGCATCACTGCAGGTGCAGCCATGGCCGAAATCTAGTTTAGAACAGAGGAACTGGAGGGGCAGGACTGAGCTCTGCTCTGTGTGACCAGGGACAGCCCCCAGGGAATGGCTGGAGCTGTGTCAGGGCAGGCTCAGGTTGGATCTCAGGACAAGGTTTTCCCCCAGAGGGTGGTTGGCACTGACCAGGCTCCCCAGGGCGGTGGGCACAGCCCCAAGGCTGCCAGAGCTCCAGGAGAGTTTGGCTGATCCTCTGAGGCATAGGAGGTGACTGCTGGGGTGTCCTGTGCATGATCCTCATGAGTCCCT
The DNA here is from genome assembly GCA_035583135.1 of Lophotriccus pileatus. Lineage (NCBI taxonomy): Eukaryota > Metazoa > Chordata > Aves > Passeriformes > Tyrannidae > Lophotriccus > Lophotriccus pileatus. The sequence continues at coordinate 959,552 of JAWWES010000035.1, read as the reverse complement.
CCAACTGGGCATATTCTGTGATTCTCCAAGGAGGAAAGACTTCTTAGCAATTCATTCCACAACAACTGTGATCTTGAGGAGCAGATGAACACTCACCTGCAAAGGAAAACACATTAAAAGAAGCTGCTTGATGCTGGTCAGTCACCCAAGTCAGCTTTGGGTTTTCCAGCCTATTCTCAGTCACAGGTTTAGCTCCTGGTTCTGCTGGTGCAGTACCTGAGCCACTGAGCAGTACAGGTGATGGCACCACTCACAAACCTGCCAAAATCCGATGAGATCCTAAAGATGCTCGAGTTAAATAGAAGGAGCTGTTGCATCTCCTTTCTGCATTGACCAAAGCAGTGGAGGCCACCAGAGAAGGCACAGAGAGAGCAAAAGCTCCAAAGCTCCCTCGTTTGAAAACTAACCTTGTAAAAGTGCATTTTCACTGCGTGGCTCCACAAAGCTGGGACAGGGTCCTCACCTCTTCAGATGCCACACAGGCTCAGCCAGAGACTGGTTTCTACCTCCCAACCTTTTCCACACCTTTTTTACAGTTTTGGGGTCCTGGGTGATTCCCACTGAGCAGGAGAGTAAACTTTTCACTTTGTTACATGATGAACATGATGAGGATGAAGGACTAACTCTCATCCAGCCTAAGTTCAGCCCTTAATTAAATCCCCTAACCCGACTCTTGGTGGTCTCTTGTCCTGGTGGAGCCAGAGCCTGGGTGTCTCTGACACCGTGTAGGGGGGTATCATCAAGAGGGACCCCATTTTTTAGGTTCCAAATGCAAAAAGTGGGGTGAATTCAGGCACAAGTGACGTCCTTGATGTTGGAAATGAGATCTGCAGCAGGCAAACCACAGGCTTATAACTCAGCTGCTGAACTGGCTTTCCTCTTACTCCACTGTAAGTTAAATTAAAAGACTCTTCCTGCAAAATCACTCCCCTGTTGAATTCCTGCTGTTGGCGTTACAGTTGCACTGAGTGGTCCAAGCTGCAGGTGAGAACTCTGATATTTCAGGCTCTGCACCAGCACTCTGAGCTGATTCCTGCCAGAAGCTCGTGCTCCCCTGGCAATGTGAGAAATCCGAAAAATCCTGCCCAGGTAGTCATAGACACCCGGTGTGGAGATCACGTTTTCCAGTTTCTGCTGTAAAGGAAGATACTTTTTAATATCCTGTGAAATAAAACATTTGCAAGGGCGCCCTGGTGTGAGAAAAGGAAATCACTGCTATGCCCATAATTGCATTTCTGCCTTTGTGAGCTACCAAATTAGCAGTGATTTCTGTAAGGGGGTAACAGAAGAAGCTTGAACAGGCGGATCCAGAGAGACCAGCATGGGAACGTGTTCAAAGAGCTGCCTTGGGCTTGGCCTGTGTAGTGTGTCACTGAGGGCTGGCCAGGAATGCACCAGGCACGCTGCAAGGTCCAGGCTCTGCCCCAGGAATCTGCAACCCAACACCGGCAAAGCGGGAGCCAGGACATCCCTGAGGAGGATGTCTGGAGCAGGAAGGAAGAGAAGAGCGATCCACAACTGTGTGGAGGCAAAAAGGTTGATGGAGGACATTGGAAAGCAGGGAGGCACTGGACAAGAGGGGGCAGGATGGAGAAGGGGCGGCCTGAAGGAGATCAAGAGGGGATGGGAACAGTGGGAAGGAGAAGGAAAATAAGCTAAACCTCAGTTTTTAATATTATTCGTTGTGAATTAAAAAAAGGGTTTAAATAAACACTCACTGTCAAAGTCCTGCTGTTGTCCTGCTGCTCTGGCACTGGTTGTTCATCAGGGACGTGCCTGCTGTGCCACCACCCCACGCTGTGGGTGGCACACGCCAGGCGAGCAGATGAGGGCAGAGAGCTCTGCCCTGCCCCCAGCCAAGGTGCCCTGGCAGCACCTCACTCTGGTCCTGAGCCCTTCAAGGGATGGTCCAAACTTCTTCCAGACCCTGCAGCCTGGTGGCACCTGGAGGGTGAAGCATCATCAGGCCACAACTGTGGATGTGCCTTTCTGGCCTCGCCCCGATGCTCCAGCAGCACCACAGTTAAACTATTACCTTCAGCTGATATCTGCCTTCAATAATTATAAAATCTCATTTTCTTTGTGCTGATGCTGTAACTGAGTGAGCTGGAAACATTCCCAGAGAGAAGAACACTGTACTCTGAAGACATTTATTTTAATTGTTTTATGAGGCCCCCCTGGAAGACGATGCTGAGATGCCTGAAGAGGCAGTGTTAAAGTGTGGGAGCTTCTCCTGCCAGAGGCACCTCATGCTGAGTCTCTGACAGGTCCACTTTGCCTCTAATGGGCTCCATCATGCTGCTGTGTGCCCTCTGCAGCTGATTGATAGCTTGATTTTCTGCCCTTCCTCTCAGATGGCTCTTAGTCAGCTTGGCTTGGACTTCTCCAAGTTGAGATAAGAGCAAAGTTGCCAGGATTCCAAGTGATCTCCGAGAAGGTCTCCAAGGGATAAAGCTTTCCTGATGGAGTTTCAAGATGTCAATCTAGAGCCATTTTCTAGAAGAAATTTGAAGTGGAATAAAAAAAAAAAGGAGAGAGAGATAGTGAAAGAATAAAAAGTTAAGATGAAAAGTTTCACATGCTCTGGAGTGAGCGCTTTCATCAGCAGGTCCCCTGTGAGGCTGTGGCAGGAGAGCTCCTGGGCTGTAATTGCAAATGAAATATGGCTTTTCAGGGCAGTCTTAGGTCCAGGCTAGATGGAGAAATCAGAAAGAAACTCCTGGGAATTTGGATTTGCCAGTGGATAAGTTGGGTGAAGAAAGTGTGGCCCCTTCCAGTGCTCTGGGCTGTGCTGGGGAACACCAAGTGACCCCATCCCAGGCTGTGAGGAGGCCCAACAGGCATCAACGAGCCTTCCCCTGAGCGTGACACAGAGCCAGGAATTCAAACCTCACATCAAGTGCTGCATTGTCTGCTTTTAACACTCACAGGGAGCAGTAGCTTTATGAACCAGCTTTACCTCACTGAACAGTCTCTCCATAATCACAACCAGTACAAATTGAGTTCCAAAGAGTGTGTTAAAGTCATTAGCTGAAGATTGGGTGAGGAAGTTCTCCATTCCCTAGGGATTACCCATCAGGGCCCAGCACTGCACTCCATTAGCCTTCCTGAAACACGCAGAGCGTGTGTCTGTGCAGAGAACATGGTAATTGCTTTAATTACAATTCTTTTGATTAGCAATTTCTATTCACTGTTAAGAAGGTTGCCTGCTCCTGCATTTGTGGAGAACAGTTTTTATCCCCTCCTTCTCAGGAACGTGTTTGGCATGAGCTCCCTGGATCTCTACAGCTCCTCCCTGCAGCAGAGCACGAGGGGTGGGGGTGTGTGTGTGTGTTTGCACGAGGACAACCATTGTCATTTGGTCCTTTCCAGGCTCTGTGTAACACTCTGCATCCTCAGGAGCCACCAGGAGCCATTCCAGGAGCCACCAGGCAGCTGTTTTCCTGCTGCTTCCTCTGGACTCAGCCAAACTCTTTGATTTGCTGCCCTCTCACACCTCAGCACTGGCTTTGATCACATCCCCCAGTCCCAGAGGTGGGGTGAGGTGGGCTGACCCTGGCTGGGGGCCAGGTTCCCACCAAAGCCACTCCATCACTGCCCTCCTCAGCTGGAGAGGGGAGAGGAAATAACCCAAAAGCCTGGTGGGCTGAGATAAGGGCGAGGAGGGATCACTCAGCGATTACCATCACGGGCAGAACAGACTCGGCTTGGGGAAATGAGTTTAATTTATTACCAATCAAATCAAGGAGGATAATGAGAAATTAAATTAAATCTTAAAACATTTCCCTGCCCTCCTACTTCTTCTTGGGCTCAACTTCATTCCCAGTCTCTTCCTCCTTGCCACACAAACCCAGGACAAGAGGAAGCCTGTTTGCCAGAGCAAACCCATTGCATTTCCAGGGCTCACGGCTGGTAGGAAGGATCATTTGATAGCGTGGAATGAGGAAAGAGGCAGGGATAGTGCCACACAGAGTGCTGGAAGAGTGCAGGACCTGCATGGAAGAAGACTGGCAAAGCCATGGGTGGTGCTGGGGTGAAGGGAACAGGTTTAATCAAAGAATCACAGAATATCCTGAGCGGGAAGGGACCCACAAGGATCACCCAGTCCAACCCCTGGCCCTGCACAGACACCCCAACAATCCCACCCTGGCCTCAGAGCGTTGTC